>BGZK01003386.1:0-26242 GCA_005406025.1 Eumeta japonica
GCGATAAAAATACTCCACAAACATTTTGAGAAAAGAGACTATCATAACTTGCGTAAAAAAACTGTGTGGTGGTGTGTGTGGGCTTATATAGGCACGTAAGAAGATATATTTTTGGTGTCACATAAACAAAAATAACTTCAAAATTTCATCCCGTGTGCTAGTTCTCTAAGTTTGTAATAACAAGTATATAAAATTAATTAATTTTCTAAATCTACAAAATTATTAACATATCTGTTTAAAAATCAGATTTTTGTATTTCTCGATGCCGAAGAAGAAGGGGCAAACCATTATGGGCTGTCCGTACACGGACCCACGGGGTGTGTCCGACTCTCACAGACTAAAACGCCTTGACATTACAGCGCCTGCCATTAGCCCATGGGCTTTTAAGCTTCATCTAAGCGACCAGAAGGCACAGGGGTGCCAACGGCGCGAAGGTCAGGGAATCCTTCCGGGTTACCACGACTTAATAACGTCATAGGTGACTGTGTTGCTCCGGGAAGATGCAAAATAGCTAAACACTACCTACTGGTGGTAGATTTAATAGTAGACGACGCTTGAAAACGAGTAGTGGAGAGGTGGCAAAACCACGAAAGGCGGTTATAAATCTAATAGTTCCGGTTGAGAGCGTTAGGCCCTTGAATCACTGAATTCAAAGTTAAAATTCACAAAATGACTTATAACCGTTACGTGAAGGCGTAACGTAACAAAGAATCAAATTCGGAATGGATTAACCATCAATAACAGAGTTTGACCGCTAACCGTGACACTGAGCGAAACCCGTCCCCAAAGGTTGCTGGTTAACTATACGGTTGCCCACGTAGTTAATGGTAAACCATTTACGCGTGTAAAACACGAAATAACTAAAATATCGATCTGTATCTGGAGTGTGAACGTACGGAGCACTCCCTCGGCGCAGAAACCGTGAGCGGGCTCAGCGTGCAGACGGCAAGTTACTGAAGTATATCACCGAGACGGACGCACGTAAGCAACTGCCGCCGTGCGATGTACTGCGCGGCACCCCACACACTCATACACGCGCAGAGCCCGACAGTACGGAACGCGGCTCAATGGAACACTGACACGCAGTACACACTAAACTAAACGGGTGGTCCAGGGACTGGACCGAAGGTAACGATCGCAACGGAGGAACAAACGGAACTTAAAAAAATCGGATAATATACCAAAATAATAGAAGAAACACATACAACGCGTACGCATACATGCACACAGAGAGACACCATACGCGCGGGATTTCGTTGTGACGATTTAGACGTCGATGTGCGCGCGCATCGCAAAAATTTCTTCTCATCATTTTTTTCCTAACCCGTCAAAAGAAGTATAACTTCAATAATATCTACCATTTAATAGTCGTGACTATTTTTTTACATAAATTCCTAACAAATACCATACAATGCGAGTTTAATATGATTGGAGTTAAAGTGTGTGAGGCAAGTATCGACAAAGGTCTTCTTCGAAAATCTTATGCAGCCCAAATTAGTGGCATATTATAAAAGGGCCAAATTTTAAGCATCGAAGAGATAAGAATGAATAACGACAGATGGTTTATAATAATCGATTGCTTTAGGAATTTTCACCTACGTACAAATGATTATTAGATTTTGTTGATTTTATTCATTATAGATTACTCGAACGATGCCAAGTTGAGACTTTTAAGTTTACTAATAATTTTAACAGCGTCGATACAACTTACTACAAAGAAAAAGCAAAGCACTTCATACCCTCGAAGACCCGAAGAGAGTCCTTCGTAGGAAGTAGTATCGTCACGTAGTCACAGTCAATTGGAAATGCTTCAAAATTGATGTAATTTTGCAAATAATAATATTTGTAATTTAATTAAACTTTTTATTGAAACCAGCTGTTAAACAATACGTAAAATATCGGCACCGTTACCAAAATATTATTTTACGTACTTCGGTGGTGATTCTACTCTCTAATCAAAAACTCATCACCAGCACAACCGCGTAACAATAACTACCACCATATTTCAACCAACTACGGAACACGACATAATGTTTTAATCGTTTCTTTAATATAATTTAATAATTTTACTCCGTTTTCTGTCCCATTCTAACATATTCAGTACATCAAATTATAATAATACACATTGACGGATCAGTAAAACGAATAAATTCCATTTCGTGAAATTTAATTTTGTTTTTATGACAGCATATATATTACAGTAGACGTATTGATACCTCGTCTGTTGTAATGAAAATAAAGGCCCGCAACGATAGAGACAAGCGAACAGCAGCGGTAGTCGCGTATAGAGATATATGATCATTCATAGTTAACTGGCAAATGTCTTCTTTAATTCTATAACAAAACTACCTATAATATATTTTTTTTATTGTTTCTAACGATGACTCGCATCAAAATAAACATAAAGTCAGATATAGATAATCTGTCGAATATCACAGATCACGTCTAATAATTTCGTTTTTGAAATTGAAACTTCTTTTAGGACAGTGTGAATTGGCATTTATGAAACGTAAATGTGTAACGAAAAGATATAGCTATAAATGTACATATGGGTTTTAGGCTGTGAGAGAACGAGACAGAATGCGTTTCTATATAGTTTCCTTATCCTTCGTCTCCTCTTCTTGTGATGGTTCAGTGGTCTGCGTCCCCGCTACTCTACCGTGTTATACGGGCCCGTACGGACTCTCCATACCATGGAAATTAGACTCGATGCTGTATACTATATTCTTAATCTATAGAAATATATCCGAAGAGGGAGAGAGAGAGAGAGAGTATATAGCGCACTTTGTATTATATTTTATCAGGCAATTTCTATCATATAAAACGTTAACTAATAAAAAATTGTCCTTAATCGCCCCTCTCTCTTTTTTTTCTTTGTTTACCACCTCCATAGTATATTCATCTTAGTCGCTTAAAAATAAACAGAACACTAAGTTTCTTTTCTACCGCATCTGAACTCGCATTTTGTTTCTTTTTTGAATTGAATTGGATCCACTGTTACTCTGTACACCAGTAAATACAAATAATGACCATGCCCAAGTTAGCATCGAAATTGACGGGTTTCGGGTAAAATAAATTTACCTGTATTTATATAGGCTCGTTGATCTTTGTTTTACGGATCGTTTTCTTGGACACCGGCCGTGCGTGAACAAACTGACGTTTTCTGAACCGGACGAATAGAAAAATCCTTTGAAATTATTGTCAGTCTGGATGCCATTTCTACCGACGGCGTTCGTGGCTCGTCGTTTTCGCGTTACTGGTGTTTGAATTAATTAATAAAATACATAATATAGTCCGTGCAAACGATATTGACAATTCAATGCTTTAGATACTGATGTAAATAATGAGCTAGACTGACTCAAAATATGATTTAATTGTCAAATACGCGTCAGAAATTGTACTTTGTGCGTTTGAAGATAAGAGTTGAGAGAGACGCCAAAAATTATCCAAGTTGTAAGTTAGGTGGAGTGAAAGGAGATGACCTGGCAGGTGTTGTTCTGCTTTTTTTGTTTTTGTGGGTTGCTTATCCATATACTTGGGCCGATCTGAGAATCCTAGAAAATGAAAATTGGGTAAACCAGCAATTTATTTTCATTATTATTATTATTATTTAAAATAGTGTTCTTTGAGATCAATACACCGCTGCATTCGATGGAAACACTTGAAAAGCACTGTCAATTCACTGAGGAGGCGCTAACGGCTTTTTCAAATGCAGCTACTGTTACCTCGGTGTCCGCAAACCACTTTTCTCAAAGTTTTCTTCATTATAGGCATTAAATAAAGTTGCATGGTGCGAGGTCAGAGCTGTAGGTGTGATCCAGTATTTCTATACAAACGTTGCTAAATAGTTAATTGTTTGTCTGGTGGTAAGTGGTGATGTATCGTCATGATGAAGAAGAACCTGCGAGATTATTTTTCCCGGTTTTTTCTAAAACAAGCAACAAACAAGTGTATCAATCTGGTGATTATTTTTAATTTTCTAAAACAATTGTTACCCAATGACTTGGCATTCCGAAGAAAGAGGCCACCTTTTTTCCGACGCTTCAACCTCGTTTTACTTTAGAAGGCAACTCCTCAAAAAGAAACACCCACTGAGCATACTGTCTTGCTTTCGGAATCGTAATATCAAATCTAACTTTCGTCATTTATCACTATATTTTATATAAGATTTGTGCTACCACCGGCAAATCTTTGCATAATTTCGAGGCATCAATTAACGACGGAGTATTTTAGCGATCAATATAAGGTGAACCCCGAGTATAAAGCTTTTAGCCGCTAGATGTTCATGAAGTTATATGGTACTTAAGTCAATACAAATATGGTTTATCCAAATCTACACTTGTAGGTGACTCTTTTGTTAGTCTTTATTATGAGCCGCACATCACTGCTGTTATCTTCGATCGTCACCGTTGAGGACGTCCCGCCAGATCGTCAATCAGATTATTGCGACCACGTTTGAACTCGTTAAACAAGTTATAAACAGTGTCAAGGGTAGAGCTTCATCATGAAACGCCAACTGTGGTCTGTTTGAACTTTGTTATTAGCCTAAACGATAACGAAAGTCATATAAGGTCATAGCACCGAAATTTCCTCGGATTAAATAATTCATGTTGACGTCAACAAAGCATTTTTGTTTTAGCCGCTAGTTTGCAAAAACAAATAACAGATGAATGCAATATTCATAACAAAATTGGCAAAGAGTTACATTTTTGAATATAAATGCTTTTTTTAATTTTACTCTTTCTAAGTGAAAATTTTAAAAATTTTATGTGTCACCGACGTAATTGATATCCGCAGCTCTGCCACCATGGATGTAAAATGAATTCCTTCATCTTTTATATTGATTGATCCAAATCTCAATCCCATTTCACTTTGGATTCCGATCTCAGTCACACTTTTTATTCTGATCCCATCCCTACAATCGTTTTCAATTCTCATTCCCATTTTAATATCGGTGTCGCTCCCGCTTTCAATTTTTATCCTTGTCCTATTGTCCATTGTACATCCTGTCCACTTTAAATTCCAATTCCTTTACCAGCAACCGTTCCAATTTAGACGAAAGCAGGAGGCTGCTAGTATCAAAATAAATGTATTAAGAATAAATTGTATTACTCGGGGATAGTGTAGCTTTCTCTTTAACTTAAAGGATTATTAAACTCGTTTTAAATTTCAGTCCCTTTCTAGCTTTTGATTCTGGTCCTGGTCCTTTTCTCGATTTTCTTCCTATCCAGCTTTCAATTCCGATTCTGCTATCAGTCCTAGTTCCGATTTGAACTAAGCCGGCGACAAATGCTAATATCAAAATTAAATATAAGCTTTATTGTCCCATTTAGCTTTCTAAGGATTAATTTTTTAATGTGAATTAATGGATTAAGCCGGGGTAAATTAGTTGTCTAATTTTCTCAAGAATAGTGCAAATATAGTAATAGTAAGAGAATTTTTATAATTGGTTCCATTAGTTCGATTTAATAGTACAAATACGTGGCTAGAACTTGAGAAAAGTACTAGTTTATTTTAAAACCTTCCTGGGCGTGCGTATAACATATAACCAAAGCTTCAACGTAATTAAGTCTAAAGATCAGGCACGCATAGAGGACAAACACATTTGTTTATTTTTAACGATATACATAAAATTATGCTCAAAATATATATGAGAAAGTTATTAACGCCTTATGATAATCTTTTTGAATCTTCTAAATAATCCATTTAATTATATATGTTTAAAGTCATTATAATTGATGAGTTTTTTTAAAGGACCGTAACGACTACGGGATAAGCACTTAATAATAATTGAAAACTTATTTTATAAGTAAAGTTTTTTTTGGACGATTTGGACGAAGGTGGAACATAGCATTATATCCTCGACACTCGTCATATAAGACGGGTGTCAAGGATGTCAAGGATCATTTTAGACGTTATTGGCTGTTAAACTATTAACCTAATTAATATGTTCATTGAAGCATATGGAAAATATCATGGCATCATACAAAAGCCTCTCTTCTAAGTCTGCACATGTGACGGCCATCTAAACCCTAACTACACGTGGTCCGACAGGCACTTGGCCCGGTATTTAGTACATTTCATAAAACCTAACTATTGTATTTATCCTCATGACACAACTTTTGAAAAATTTTGCCGTTTTCCAACAACTCAACGAGCTGAGTCAGAAAAATACATATGGTTTAAGATTTATGTATATATGTATGTATTTATATATATGTATATACGATATAACGTGTGGTTTGTCAGCACAATAGCATCTACAATTCTTAAGAGATCTTAAGAAAACTCAACATACATATTCTATGGACGATTACAAAGGTTGAGTTCAAATTTGAGCCAAACCGGTCAACTAATCTAGAAATTACAATATTTTTAAATTTGATAATCCGAAAATTACATATTTCATATAGTTACATATGAAAATAAAATGAAATCTACTTCTATTTCGGTTGCTGAATAGCCTCTTAGAAACCTTCCGGGCGTGCTATAACATATTCTATACATATTTCAACCTAATTAAATCAAGAGATCTTACGCATAGAGGCAAACGTATTTACATTGATTTTTAGGATATACATAAAACTATTAGATTTTCTGTATCTCGTTAAAAATTATTTATGGTTTTCTATACCTACAATCTATTAGATATTTAATCTATAAAATCTATTAGGCATTTAACTAATCTAGGTAAGCCCTTAAAACGGATTTGGAATGAAGTTTCTAATCGCATGTTAGTGGATGGAATCTAAACGGGAAAAGGTATCCACCGATATTTTGAGACAGAAACAGCAGAAATAGTAAACGTATACTTGTCGCCGAATATTCGTACATTTGTACCAAAAATGTTAAAAATATTTATGAAATCCAATTTATTACCACGTCTGTCTGCATAATGCTTGTCATTTAATAATACATTATATAAAGCGAAATTCGTTTCCATTTTCTTTATTGAAATTTTATTAATAAATAATAATGTTTTATTAACATTTAGCATTGTGTAAATAATGACGCCTTATAGTTCATTTAGCTTTTGTTCCCGCCTTCGATCCTGTGGTCATGGGGTTAATACTATCGTCATTAGTGTCGATCGTTATCGCTTTTTTATATAGCGTATACGAAAACAAAATAGTGAGCGAACTATCACAGAAGAGATGATCACCGCCGCCCGTGGACAATCGTAACCCTATCATTTTGTTGTCAGCCTCTTGTGAGCAAATAGGATGTCTAATGGAGAGAGGATTGAACTGATGGAAAGGAAAAGGGGGAGTGGACCATTGGAGACCTCACTCACTGGACGAAATACAACAGCGGAAGCTGCTACTTCATGACCGTATTCTTGGAGTCCGTATTCTTGAAATCTTGATCCAAGTCTTTAACTTGATATTAATTGTGACTTAATTATTGATTTCGAACTCATTTGTATTTCTCAATTTATATCGCAATCCCGCTTTTCAAATCAATCTCGGTTGAGCTCATGATATCCACCTCAATCTCACTGTCTACTCTGATATCCATCTCAGATTTGCATCCGATTCAAATTCTATTTCGGTCTCGGTGTCAGCTCTGCAGCAAAATATATTAACATGCAAAAATATGAAAATTGTCCTCTGGAATTAATATCAATGAATTATTAGAGACTAATTCTTGCTCATAGACGAACCATAACCTTTAAATCACGAACCATAATTAAACGAAACCGAAGAACAATTTTCTAATAACTCTATGCGGTTAAGCCGCATAAAGGCTACTAGTGTTCAAATTGGCCAATAGTTTCACATTGTCACTCACTTTACGATAAGCTTCTCCCAGTAAAACAATTTTTTAAACATTATAATCGATGACGAAATCGCATAACATACAGACGAAAATTATGTTGATCTGAGAACCTGTTCTCCTCTTTTGAGTTCTATAGAATAGTGAAAGTTGATGCAAAATTTGTGAAATGGATGCTATTAATCGTTAAAAGTTTTCTTATTCATAAAACGATCCCGGAAACACCTGGCACAAGACACCCGTTTATTGTAATATATATACACATTACCTCCACTAAATATCGGGCAAATGGATCTACGTCAACTTAGCAGATTAGATCACAATCCAAACTAGCACAGCTTAATTTAAATAAGTGCCATGTGTATATTTCTGTAAGTAGTATTAGGTCGATAAGCTGTTAACTATGGATTGTCTTTTTGACAATAAAATAGGTTAACCCTGTAGGCCAACCTGAAACTTCCGCTATTTTCGAGTTCAAAACACTCGAAAATATACGGGATTGACGCGATTTTTGGTACAAAACGGTTTGTTTCGATTTCTTTCGACAACGATTTCTCGCAAACGAATCAACCGATTTTGACGGTTTGCGGCAATCGATGTTTTACAGGGTCAAGAGCTGGTTAGAGTTTGAAATCGATCGGTCAAGCTGTTTCTGGTTATTCCAAAAACTGTTTTTCGATTAATTTCGACAACGATTTTTCACAAAATGAATCAGTCGATTTTAACCGTTTTGCGGCAATCGACGATGTTTAATAGGTTAACAGCTGATTAAATTTTGTAATTTATCGGTCAAGCCATTTTAAAGTTATTTTGAAAACCACTTTTAAAAATTTTTTCTTAGTTTTTTGAAAATTTCTCAAAATCTATCGATCGACCCAAACTTTCAGGAAATCTAAGTTTGGTGAACTCTTTGGAACGCCGTTTAGTGGGCTCGATTCGATCAAGCCGTTTAAAAGTTATAAGAGGTTTACACATCCATACACACACACACACACACGCACATAAACACACACGCATCCACACAGCATACGGACATCATCTCAGGGATAATCAAGGAAGCTTTCTAGACCCTCAGAACGTCGAGATCTTTGGAACTCGATTTTTGCAAAATGGGGTGAAACCAATAACTTCCCGAAAATTTTAGAAAATTTGCAATTTTCTTAGCGGGGATTAAAATATGCGTTAAGCACAACAATAACACCGATGATATATTAACCGTGAGAAACTTTTGACGACGAACCATGTGCTACCAATATTTCATAACAGTGTTTGCCGATGTAGAACTGTATTCGTGCGAAATTAATTTTCAACCACCAAGGATATGAAATCTGATCTATCTCCGGCAGAAAACAAAGCAATTTGGGCAACATATCATATCATACATGCATATAAAATAGCTGTAGTTAGGCCGTACATCATTAGTAAAGATTAGAAATGCTTTGGTGATTTTATTGTCCTACATTTTCGTTTATAGATTTTGAATTGTAAAATATTTGTTGTACAAAAATTACATTTATTAATTTTGCATGGAACGAACATGATTTCAATTCATCCCAATTAGACATTAAAATAATATACAATCTTATAATTCCATATTAGAATGAAATTTTAAGCGATAAAGATAAATTCGATAATAATTATTGTAATTAAAACTACTAAAACAAATATTCTTATAGGAAAACGCATGCATGTTACAAACAATAGAAATCAATATTATTTTAGAGAATTAACCATATATTATATTTGTCCAATTTAATTGGGATTAGGAACTCGAACAAAGGCTTCTGATGGGTATTACTCTTCTTGAGATAAAACATATAGGAGATAACTAAGGGATATCGATATTACAATGGGGCCATTAATAATCCAGACTGAGTATTTCAATGAGATTTGCACCTGACGTTCAATTATATTACAGTGGAATATGAAGATTTAATTTCCTTTCTTATTGAAAATTAAAAGTAATGCATTTGAGAACGGCTTAATCGATTAGACTATTTTTTAATTTGTAATAGTCTGAATAAGGATTTTAAAGAAAAAAATTGGAAAGTCTTCTAAACATTTTAAAAATGGGGAAAAAATGAAAGGCTTTTCTATAATTTTGCTTAAACTTGATTGGAGGGAAAAGATTGGATGCTGTATAATTTAAGAGCTTCCATGATCGACACGACCATGTAACTTGGTATACTGTGCGTTATTTAAATTGATATTAATATTTTTATCATCATCATCATCATCATCATCGCTCAACCTTCAGCCAGTCGCAATGACTGAAAAGGACAAGTCCCGATACACCGAAGGGAGCGTAAATATCGGGGAGTGTAGATTCTATTCTGGATTAGAGTGTCGGGAGTTTGTAGAGCCAGCCGGTATTCGTGCAACCTTTAGCCAGAAACTGGATTAAGGATGGGTAATAGATACTATAATGTGTCAATAAATACAGTAGGAAGGGCAAGTTTCTTTCATTTGTCTTCCGTTCTCCGTTTTCTTTGCTTGGTGTAGAGCTTTCAGTGTTTGCTTCTGGATGTTGGTGTGGTTCGTCCGTAATCTTTTAGTTTCTACGTTGCTCATTGCTAATGTGCCTATTCCCTTTAGTTTTGTGATGAAGTCATGTGTGTTCTAAGATAGCCTTTTTCTTAAAGTTTGTTTCTTCAGTTAATCTTCATACTTCATTTTGCTTTGAATAAACTTTTGTGGCTAGCGAGTTGGTATAATTCGTCCACAACCTTCCTAATCTTTAATTTGCTTTTTAATTTGCTTCTTCTTGGTTCCCATTGTAGTAGCGTTTGTATGTATAAGATATCTGAGTAAGTTTGTTTTTCCCGTTCGTCTTCTATTCTTCATTTTCTTCACTCGGTGCAGAGCTTTCGGTGTCCGTTTCTGGGATTTGGTATAGTTCATCCGCGGCTTTTCATTTCCATTTTGTTCTGAGCTAATGTGTCCCATTCCTCTTGGTTTCTATTGTGATAATTGAGATCTTGTCGAACGACTCTTCCCATGTATAAATAGGACGTCCAACTTTTCTCTCTGTTGTAGTATAAAATTGATATTAATATTTTCATGTAGAAATATAGTGTAAGTAACGAAAAAAAAGCAAGCAATCAACAGCAACACAATAAACTTAAAAACAAATAAGTTTATTATTTATAGAAATGAAAACTAATGTCGGCATGTTAGGCGATTTTCGGATGGGTAAAACGTTATGAATTCACGTCACTTAACTGCTAATGTTATGGTTATTTGTGAATTAAGAGCATAAGTAGAAACATTTTTGTACACGGGAAGATTAAATTTTGAAATTTAATTTCAGTTACAACATGACGGTTGTTTTGTTTGAATCAGGCTTAAATTTTGGAACTCAAACATTACTATGCAATTGAGTGTCATTTCATATTTACTGGACTTGCGCAGCTCATCAAGTCTTTTGATTAATAAATAAATGATAAAAAATGGAAGTGATTGTTGCTTTTTGTATCGATATATGTGGAGACCAGACTATTGTTAATGATTTTAATTTAAAAACTATGTTTCTTAAATTCTTGTTATTACAATTAAAAAATTCTCAAATAAAAACACTATTTTTACATATTCAAGAAAATCGTAAACATTTGCGGAAGAGAAAGTTACCTATATCACTCTCTATGAAGTTTACATTTGCCTATAGAAGTCTCATCAAAATCGGTCTATGATTAACTCTAACAATAATATTAAAAATTAAAACGGTGTACCGTCATTTTCTATTGTTTTTCTATTCACCAAAATGAGTGAACATAAAATAGAAAGTCGATGTATTTTGTTGTTTTATTACAAAAGGAGAAATGCGACTGAAGCCACAAAAAAATAAGAGTATGTGTTTAAGACCGCACGACAGAAGTGAAAACTCCTTGCAATCGCAATCAATTTATATAAATATATAGTAAATAATATGTATGTTGTAGTATTATTATGGATCGTATTAGTAGAATAAAATAGAAACAACTCAGAAATTAAAGTTGATTTTAATTAAATTTTATATAAATCAAATTATTTATTTTCGTTATCATATTATACAAAGGATGCAATGGGTTTGTAATTACTAAGATAAGAAATGAATACTTTCGATTGAACTTATAGATCTAGAAAAACTCCGTCAATTATAGTTCCGTATTTTGTTGTACTTTCATTTTTATTGTTTGATGTATTTAAATTACCTATACGATAGAATCATTATTTATAATAACAATAATTATGATTTTTATAATGTTTTCTCAATACATAATATTAGCACGATAAACCGCTACACTCTAACCCCTCTCAATGTAAGCCACATAATTGTTAAAATAAATATTATTACGTACCAATAATAACTATTCAATCAATAAAACAATTATTATGTATGAATTGAATATACTAAACACAGCGACACCATAGTGAAGAGCAGCTGACTCTATCTTTCGCTCGGGTACACTCGGCGGTCCCGAGTTCACCCGATCGAGCCTTTCACTCAGAGCGTGACGGATCAGTCTAACTTACTACCTACGAAAAATCTGTACAGTGCGCTAAAAGAAGTTTTCACTTCAAAAATTATGACTTTTCTAAGCGTGATGCAGTGTCGGTAAGATTAGCACGAAACTGGTTCAAATTTTGGGATCCGGTATTTTGATGTCAAATTTAAATCTCCTGTTCGAACTGTTACAGATAAAGTCTACCTATTTTGAAAAAATAGAGCAAGATCGAAAATAATTCTTTAGATATAGCTGAAGAACTGGGTATTGATCACGAAAATTTTAACCCATTTAATAAAAGCTGGATATACAAAAGTTTGATACATGAGTTCCACTCGCGCTCATTAAAATGTAATGAATCATGTACTTATTTGCGATTCTCTGTCGAAACGTCATGAAACTAAATCGTTCTTGAAAAGATTGTTCATTGGTGATGAGAAATGGGTTACCTACGACAAGAGAATGCGAAAACGATCATGGTCAAAACGCAAATAAGCTCCACAGACTATATCGAAACCGAATGAACTCGCAATAAATTGATACTGCGTGTATGGAGATGAAAAGGCAGTATTCATTATGAACTTTTACCGCCGAACAAAACCATCAACTCCAATCTCTACCGCGACAGCCGAAGAGAATCAAGCAAGCAGAGCCGTGTGTCAGAGCGAGTATGTGTATGTTATATTTGCATGTGTTCGTGTATATTCATTTTAAAACATGCACGGATATATACACAAGCCATCTCGGTGCGAATGTATCACGTTAGAAATCGCATACACATGCTGGGTAGTGTATATCGAATGCATAGAAAACGTCAATTCCTTGCGCCAAATCTTTATTTTGTGTAAGGAAGAAAAGGAAAAAGAGGCCACCGACAGATAGGTACAACGCCGCAGTTTGATATATGTGTATATACCTATACCACCGAAACTATTTCTGACAGAACTTTTGTAATTAGCAATATTTTCGAATTACGTCTAGGTATAATTCACGAATTTTTAAAATAAATACGCAATTTTATGCACTGAAAAGGTCTTCATATTTTATATGAATTCATATCGCAATAGGTTGTTTTATCTCTTCGATAATCTATACTAATATTATAAACGCGAAAATTTGTAAGTATGGATGTTTGTTGCTCTTTCACGCAAAACTACTGAATAGATTTCGATGACACTGTAAAATAATATATGGCACATCAGAATAACACGTAGGCATAATTTATAAAGATATAGTGTGAATTATCCAAAATATAATGATATATGTCCAGTAACTAGAAAAAATCTGTCATCTGAGCTATTCTGGCGTGCGCCGCAAAACCGTTGGAATTACACGAATATAATGTACAATGGAAATGTTTATCGTAAATAATCCTCCAAAAAGCCCGCAACAGCTATCTTTTATGTTTTGTAAGCATTATCGCCAAAATAGTGAACCATAAATACAGTAATAGTTGATCATTTATTTCTAACACATTTGCAGTAACAAATTGATCCTTACATCAAAATAAATACTTTTATCGCATCTAGTGTTTAAATTAGATAAATTTTGTCTTTTACACTACATCATTTGGATAAATATTTGAATAGTTATGACGATAGACAAGCGAGTGCGCGACATTATGGTGCGGTCCGGCGGGGTAAAACCTTAAAGGTAGCAGGCATACATTTGAGCACGCAATGTTTTTCCACGGCTAGCTCAACGTGGCTTGCTCACGCGTTTCTAAATCGCAAAATTTGCATGTTTATACAAATGAAAATAAGTCGTTTAACATAGTATATAGGAGTATATTGCTGTAGCCACCTGTAACTTTGCATTGCCATCAATCATCATATACTTCCGTACCTGTCTATCCTTATAAACTAGAGCATTTTAGTACCTATAAGACATATTAGTGAGATCATCATAAAATTACTTACTTCTAATTTACATACATTACACAATATAATTGTTCGAACACTTATAACTGGAGAATAGCTGGACCGATTTTCATTTTAATTTGTTGGATTTATCTCCGTTCCGAATAGCAAAATAATATAAAAGATTAATAATTGACAAAAAATAAAACGCTTTCTATCATCATTATCACAATTTTCCATCACCACGCGGGTGAAACCGCGGGGTGCAGCTAGTATTATATAATTGAATCTGATGTAATTCACAAGAAAATCTATCAAGTGCGTTTTGATAACACAATAACTAAGGTTTTCACGCAGATATTTACTCAGGGTGTAAAGAGACATTTTGAAGTGAAACGTCTTTTGGGAAATGGACTTTATGAAATGAAAATTGTAACAAAAAAATAGCTATAAATGTATATATGGTTTAAGGCTGTGAGAGAATGAGATACAATGCGTTTCTATATAGTCTCCCTATCCTTCGTCTCTCTCTTCATACGATGGTCCGTAACGGTCTGCGTCCCCACTACCCTGCCGTCGTATACGGGCACATGGACTCTGATTACCACAGAGACTAAACTCCATGCCATACATTATATTATTAATATACTTGAAATACATACAAAAAGAGGGAGAGAAGAGAAAAACGTAGAAATCTATGACACGATATTTTATATTGATTCGAGCAGTTTCTATCTTTACTAAAATGTTACTTTAACTAATAAAAAATGCCAATCAATCGCTCTGTCTCTTTATTTTTACCCTCTGTTCACCTACTCCATAGTGCACTCATCTCATTTTCTTAAAATTAACTAGAATACCAAGTTTCACTTCTACCGCGTGTGAATTCCCACACTCGTGTTTTATTTTAAGTAATTCTATATACGTTTTTCAGCATTGCTTTTTATTGTTAGGGTCAGAATCACTATCAAAATCTACGCGTATTTTAAGCTATTACGTCAAATTTACGTACGTTTAATGTTCTCGTCACTTCCAAACAGGCATGTACTATTGTTTTTCCGTCCTTTTTCCACGCATACGCCGTAGATTCGCCGTCTCCTTCTAATCGAACCGTGGAAAGGATTTTTATAGGCAGAGGTCAATATAATTGATCTTTTTCCCAGGAGGAAGTACCGCCATCGCCTATGTGATAGCGCGCCGCAATTACTTCATTTACTCGATAAAATTGCGCCTGTTTCGCTGGCGATTCGCGTGTGTAAACTCATCGTTATTGTACATTGATCACGAACTTCGGTGCGTATATGCCATCTAGTTGAACGCTCTAAGGTTAGGAGGTTCCACAGCCCTGGCGAAGGGACGTCGAGAGCAACGAAAACAGTGTTACAGTTCCCAATTCCTATCCGCAGCTGCCTCACACTTACGCATTCACTTTGCCTATATCTTAGGTTATTGCTTCAGATATGTTACCCCATTTAAACCTTGGAACAAAAAATAACCAAGGTTTTAAATCAATGTAACAAATAAACACGGCCGAAATTTATGTCTTTTATTTTGAATTTGGTAAGAAAATCAAAACACATAGGATACTTACCAGTAACTTAAGATCATGAAATTTAGCATGAAGGAGGAAAGTCATATAGCGCAAGTAAAGGAAAAATTAAAACCATTAGTTGGTAGTTACATCATACAAAAAAATATTTTTATTGTGATTACAAAGTTACATTTGCAAATGGAGTGCGGATCATAATTTAGACCAACACAGTATTGCCCCATACTTTTTCACTTCCTGCATTGAAAACTTCAGATTACCAAAATTCGAATACTTTTAAAATCTGAGCATTTTTGGAAAAAAAAAACAAAAGTTTCAAAATGTTGAGGTCAATAGTTTCGATACCAGTAAAATGGTCTTCAAAACAGAAAGACAAAATCATGGAGGTTCTTGGATGGATGAAATATTTACTTAAAACAATTTTTCGGAACCCTCAGGATGCGAATTTTATTCGGTCTGCCCGGTTTTTATTGGAGGTTGTCCTTAATTTTAAATAAATGGAATATCGACAACTTATTGAAATAGTCTACATTTAAAAATCAATTAGGGTTTTTTTCTTTTAAAAGCTTCTTACTACCTCTTGAAATTAACAAAAATATTACATGTATAAATATATACATAATACACATATTGTATATATGAAAATCATTTCTATACGATGTTGTGAGACGGTTAACTTTAGATGACTTCTTATTTTTATCAGAAGTAATGGAAAATGAAGCCTTTCGTCATGCGAAAGGAGATGTGTGACGTTATATGGATCACGTCATAGACAATAAAAAGATTCATGGGTGTCAATTAAGCAAGAGATATGCGAAGATCGTACCATATGGAAATGTATAGTCTGTGCCTACCTTTCTAGGAAATAGGCGTGAGCTTATATTTCTTTATTATTGTAATAATAACTCTTTATTGCATACAGCTTATGTATTTCAAATTTTCAACGAGTATTGTTTCTGTCTCAACCCTCTTTACAAATAACGCACAAAGATCAGAATATTAAAAATAAGTCAAGATGTAGGAATGTACTCTACGAACCTAGAATAATTTCATTGTTTACGATAGCCCAATTATGATTAGCTTTCTATTTTTAGAACCTTTTAAGCAGATCGTAATTCTATCACTCAAATGTGTAATTTCTAATTTTAGTACAGAAAAATGGAAATGAACATTATATTATCACTAAAACAGCTTTAAATATAAGCTATTGCATAGCTTTTAACGCGGGCTTTGAGCGCGGCGACCGAATCAAGAAATTCCGTAACGAAAATTAATCCTAACACCCCTCCGCCACCATGTTGCTCGGCCGAGCGTTCGCTTAACGTGTATGTATGTACGACACGTAGCAAAGCCCGCACGGGTCGAGATGAGCTGCTCCGAAATCGGACGAATACGTAAGCAGCTGTTTGTGAGAAAGTATATAGGTATATAGGTATCTAACATATATTTATAATGCCACACTCACCGCATGTGCCCCCGGTATAAATGTAGGTAATATGTATACATAGGTGTATCTATGTACAACAGTGAATAGCAGTTGCTGGTGAATAGCTATACGCCTAAAATTTGCGTATAAAGTGATTTAAATATGAATAAACAAAGTGCATTTATTAATAAAGGTGATGAAAACTTGAATTAATATCAAAAGAAAATATGCATAAATAAATAAATAATTATAATTGCATAAGTTGATAAAAATGCTATGCAATAGCTTTACCATGGCAGTCCCCGAGTGCCAATCGTTTATTTTTAAAATTAAAAACAATGAGCATTTGTATAGTTTTGTCCAATGCAATTTTCGATGCACTCATAAATTGTCAATTCTTAAGTCGAAAAATAAATATTTGTTAATTTAACAATTTGAAGAAAGAGTGTTTAATATTCTTATGTTACTTTCATAACACACATATTTGTGTTTTTCTTATATACATTTATATTACATATTTCCTTTCGATCCTCCCACAAGCAAAAGGTGGATCGGATATGTCTTACCTCTATGGCCAGTTGTAGTGGATAAAAATTAAATAAAATGTTAAAAGGTAATAAACAAGACAAAAGTGTGTGGGGGGGCTTGCAAAGCCTATACACTATTCATATGGATACTTAGTTGAATCCTTTATTGATTTTCAATTATGTTCTCTGTAGTTCTGTTTACGATATTGTATGCAAAAATCTAGAATATATAAGAACGCAGAACCGACACCCTGGCAGAAATTCAAGAAACCGAAGAGAAATATAGACCTTGGATTTAACAGAGAGTATACTCTATCAAAATAAAATAATCTTCATTACATTATATTATTTTTTAAGACTAAAACAGATATTATATTTACTTTCATTTCAACTCGTAAACTAAATGAAAATAGAAATAGTGGGAACAAAAATAGAACTAAAGGATTTCAAGCGACTCGCAATTGCTAACGATAAAAGACACACGACTTACGGACAAAAGCTGCTAGCCTGTTCGAGAATGTTAAAATAAAGTTCTATTGAAATCTTACAGTTTAAATCATATTCCAGATGCGAACGATGATTTGTATGCAATTCGATTGCTTAATAATTATTCTACCCACATTTATGGTATTATATTTAATTTACTGTACAATATTGAATTTATTTATTTTTACCTACATTTTAATGATAAAAATCTTTATTACAGTCAAAATTAACAAAAGTGCATTCAAAGTAAATTAGGCATTAAAACTTTTTCTTATTTGTTTTTAATTATAGAAAGTATAAAAGATCTGTTCAATAATTAAGATTCAATACTTTCTCAGTTTTATAATAGTTACTTTACGTCCACATTAATAATATTAGTAGCAGACGACCAAACTTTCCTCGGCTCTTTTATTTCAATGTAGAAATATTTTAACATCCCACGACAACATTTACTCATGTTCATTTCCAATAGTAAATATTAATATACAAATACGCATATACTATTTCATATGCATAATTTACCTACTACATGTTCTCATCGCGTAGTCCCATCTTTCTAATTAATCTCGTAGTGTTACCTGTCATCGAAAATATAAAACCTATTTTTAACTAAGAAATGGTGCTAAGGTAAAATAGACTTTATGTAATTAACGACAATCTAATAGCATAGCGACAATTGTATAGAAATTAGTTCAAAATCGACAGAGACACTGCAAACAAAATAAAAAAAAATGTATTTAATTGCGTTTCTCAGATCGTGAAACAAAACAATCATTCAGGCAACACGGCTGCGACGCGAACCTCCGTGAATTTTCATATGAACGTAACGAACGCGACGTAGCACTGCCGGCCACGTAAATATGTATCATTTATCTCACAGACACCCCGAGACGTGCGCTCGTCCGCCGTGGCTGCTTGCGTCACGTGCACCGCGGCGTAATTTTCGTGTAATAGCCACCGCGGCTTGTTATTTACATACGAAAACTCAGGCAGACAGGATTCCATTTTCGTCCATTCGGGCCTGGGGATCAGATTTCGGTAAAGTTTTTATTATGGAAATGTGTGGCTAGGTTGTAAAAATCTTAATCAGGGAATGTTTTGTATTGAAATCGCAGTTTCTCCGGCTAAGAAATGGAATACAGAATTATGGCGTGACAGGCGAGTTTCCACGTTCCACGCAATGGAGGCTATTATTTTATAACTCGTTCGCTTAATTGGATTAATAAACTCGATCAATATATGGGTCACAATATGTGGACCATTTCAGTGTTTCACAGCGCAAACTAATTGATAATGTTACTTGAATGGCTATTCAAATCATTATTACCTTTTAAAAGAGGTAATGATTTAGTTCACTAATACTGAATTTGCCTGTAAAACAGGCAAATTCGTATTTGTCGAATGTCGGATACAACAAAAGAAAAAAGCAAATGCAGTTTCAGTTGACATTTGTTTGCTCACTCTTAGAAAAATACCTTTGATAAACGGAGCTTATTCTTCAATTTTAAAATACCACAGAATTAATTTATTAAACTTTAAATTAAATATCCTGTGAAAATAGATTATATACCTCCAGATAAAGATTTAAGTTTCCAAATATAAAATTTACAACTTGAAAAATAATAACACAACACGCAAAAAAATTTCGATTAATAACTTTTTTGTGGGTTTGAATCACACAGTTTTTAATAGATTTCTTTCATATATTAAGAGCATAATAAATTAAAGGTATTTACCGAATTGCTTAAGTGCAATTCGGAAAATAGATTTCACTGATAATTTCATACGATGATTTTAATTTGTTATGATTATGACAATGGAGGTCAATACTTGGCTAATATATAGCAAAAGGTCAAGAAACTGACGCGTTCCGGAATAAATCTAGAGGAAATATTTACTCGCAAACAAATACATAAAAATAGATAAATACCGTTTGGCAATTTCCCGTTTTGTGTTACATTTAATTAAGGTTTTCATGCGGCTTTGCTTTCTAAATTGAATAAATACACCGATTCGAAATATACAGTTCATACAATGGTATGAATATTTTGGCTTAGGTTTCTCTATATAAATACAAGATGTGAAAAAAACAGCCAAGATGATAGTTGGAATTCCAAGTCCCGAATTTCACTATTAACGGTCGATCTAGGGCATTGATCAGACAAAATAATAAAATTAGCGTGAATTTTCATAAACAATCAACCGCTCATATCATTATAAATGGTATTTATTCAGGTTACGATACGGCCCACGGTTTTATTTTTATCTGATCAATGCCTCTGATCTGATCAATCGATGAGGAGAGTGGCGTGATTGGTATCTAAGATCTACCTAAATATTTATTAGCGTTTAGTACATTATTCACGTGTTTATTTTCAACAAACCCGTTAAACTTAAAAAAATCTATTAATTTCATTTTTAGTTTTTAGCTTTATTTTATTATTGAATGTTGAGTATTGAGTAGAAACAAAAGAAATGAGTTTTAATGTAAGTATAAACTATCAGAGCTCTATGATCTGACATGCACTGTGTTCTACTTGTAAAGCCTTTCATCGATACCCATTAACCGTATTGGAACAAATATGAAATCTGGCATTTTGTGCCGTCCGCCTTCTGAGATTTGGAATTTGTCATAGTACACAGTATTCTACTAGACAAGCCACGTTCATTTGATACACATATTTAGGGGTTGGAAAAACATATAATTATTTAATATCAAAGTTCTTGGGAATGTGGATAAAATTAGTGAGATGTTATATTTTTAAAAATGCAACGTTTCGTTGATTTATTTTCAACTTCTTCAGGCTTACTGTAACAATATGCAATCATCAAGTTGCAAAATACATTCCTTGAAAAAATTACTCAAATTAATACAAATACATTACAAAGTGAAATCAAAAGATAAATCATAAAAATATTTACATTTAGGTTAATATCCTCGTAATTGAACTCTTGCAATTATTGCTACGTCAAAATTAACATTAATATAATCAGACTGATTCCAAACATTGCTAACATATGTAAGACTTTGAATAATTCATAACTACTAGAATAAAAAGTAATGTAATTAATATTTAAAGGAAAATATCTCTGAGTGACAGAACACAATTGATAACACACAGATCAAAAACTCATAGACTATAGGTGATCAATACTTTATATCAATATGCCCGAAATACCAAGTTTACTTATATCTATACAGTTATGTTACCCATTGATTTCAAATTCTATGTTGTTAATTCAAAACTCACTTACTATAATTAAATTCCAATAATTTAAAACCCAAATCAATAAATTAAAAATTATTGAATAATCAAATAGTGTAAAGTTACAAATATCTATGAGACCGAGATGTAAAGACGTGAAAACAAATTATTCAAGGACCTTTTAACAACATTAATTAGGTCACTATAAATCCGTTCTGAAGTTCACATAGCTAAGAGCCATAATGAAAATCATCTCACTGAGATTCCTCTTCATAAAATTCTCTTTGTATCCATAATTTTGCGTTGCGAAATTAAAGTGTGTCTATTTTCTGAGAAATGATGTTCTGCAATGCGGTGTACTGGTTCTAATCATGTTTTCAGGTTTACAATCTAGGCGATGTTGTCTTGGTCTTGTTTATTGTATTTGTTACAGTATGCCTGAAGAAGTTGAAAATAAATCAACTAAACGTTACATTTTAAAATATAACATCTCCTTAATGTTATCCCACGTTTCCAAGAACTTTTATATTAAATATTTGTAAAATGTGCAAGAATCTACTCAAAACATATAAACTGCCATTTTGTTTGGCCATATTGGATTTGCATTTTTTCAATGTGTACATTATTTTACTAGTCAAGCACTTTCATTTGATATCCGCATTTAGAGTCGCGAAAAATATGTAATCTGTCATTTTGTGGCAGGCGTCATCTTGGTGTTACAATAACATTGAATTCAGAAAATTGTATTCTCATCAAAAGTAAAGGCGTGTACCAAATTACAGGTCAATCGATCCTGGGAAAGGGAGTGAAATTTTAATTAGTAAATTTGACCCAAAAATACAAGCAGGTCACGCTAAACAAAACCGTTTAAAAAAATAATATCGACACGAGTCTTTAAATGTTCAGCCAGACCGTGACCGCGGTCGTCGGGTTGCGACCCCACCTGACGAACTTTAATTCTGCCTTGCGTTCGGGTTCTGCGTTGTATTTTTAAAGAGTTTATTTAGTCACTTACCTATAAATGACACTTGATGTCGTCAGCGATGTAAAGGTCCATTGTTATTTAAACACTCAAATATTAATCACACACAATCTCAGTTTCAAAACGTCGATATCGTAATCGTGACACTTATACTATGACTGCAACCTAGACTTTCAATACAAAGAATGTCTCTATTTTGAAAATTAAAATTAGCGAATAAACAATAGTACGCAACTTGAACTTACTGTAGCATCTTTTATTTATTATTATTGTTTATTGTCATATATTTCTTGATAAGTTTTATTCAGCTATATCAACGACTACAGATCTAGTAAAATAATTGTTTTGCCTTCTGCTTCATGTATACGTCACCTTCACAAAATATTTTATTTTAATACTTAACGATTCAATCAACGGGCTACACAAATACGAGTGATTTGTGTATGAACACCCTAGGATCTAGTATAGCTTAAACTTCTGACAGAAGGATGGACAAAGTTAACGTAACAATACCGAATTCCGTTTGGGTCCCTCGAATGAGACAATAAAAAAGTTATGGTGTGGTATTTCAACACGAACATATCTTTATTAGTTCGTAACGCGGTAGATCCTCGGATTGATCAAAGTTTTGATGGAATCTATAAAATTACGATTTTCCGTATACCGTGCCGGCTTGTGAATACTTTTAGAAATATACAAAGAACACTTACACAATTTTCCGTTCAGTAATTTCTTTACAAAGGGATGAATGGTGCGTATCGAAAACGTATTTAGTATGGTTGTGTGAACACGATTGAAATATCGATAAAAACAGCTCGTGACCCTTAAAGGTGTAATGAGACACTGTTCCTTTATAAGGGATTACGTGGCGGGAATGTGTGCTATAAAGCAATAGATTCCGTCGAATGTAAAGTTCTCAAGATAGAACGGCTTTTCAGTTCGCTTATCCTTTACGTTGATACATACCGAGACGGATAGTCGAATGTCCCTCGGGATACGGGCATCCTATCGATCCATTTGGCGACGAGAATCTAGTCCCTTGAATTGCGATGGTCCGGCGTGATTTATCCTAAGCAAAATTTCATATGTGATTTTTGGTTTTGATAGAATCGCACACCCAATTGCAATAAAGTATATTCGGACAATTACTGTTCAAAACTTTTGTATTCTTTATTAATGGATGTGGTAGTGGTAGAGGCGTGCATAGATTCAGACAGTGTGTGCAAAGCTAAAAACAATTTGCTAGTTTCAACATTGGTCGGTGGCCCGACGCGGCGGTAAGTTTCTTTATACCTAGCATAACCGCAACATTGCTGAAACTGGTGAGTTATTTTAACTTTCGATACCCTGTCTGAATCCATGTGGACGCCCTTTGGCAGTAACAATTTATGCTTTGAAAATACTGTCGATCAAAATTTTGAAAATATGTGGCATTGCAAACTTTATTACGCCATTCCACAAAAAATGAGAGTGTAATTAAGGTGTTGCGATTGGTTACTTCGAGTAACTTCTTCGAGTCTATTAATTAGCATTTTATTCTACGATTGTGGTAATGCTCGCCGTCACTAACACATACCTACTGAAAACAATTCACCTCATCAGAAAAAACTGGTATGTAAATTCGACTTGATATTATTGGATTTTCATAATGTGACTGTGTAAAAAGGAGTACATATTAAAATTGGCATCAACGAGCTTAGTTAAAAAACTATACTTATTAAGATAATAAATATAAAATGAAAAGAATGCGCTAGGCTTATAAAATAATTGTATAACATAAGAATATGCTAATATAAATAATAATAAATAAAAAAAATGTAATATGGATTCAGGATATGAAGTGAAACTTCTTTGCAAATATGCAGAAATAGAGTTTAGGATTAAAAAAATGAAATAGAAAGTAAATTATTGTATTAATAATTCTTGGTACAAGATTTTTCACGACCAACTATTATTAAAACAAAAATCAAAATGAGCACACAATTTAATTACTAACCCGGGACAAGGTCTGTTGGTTGTTTTATATCACGATGATCTCTCGTACATAACCACATAATCTGTCACACGCACATAAACTTTTTCCCATGAAAGGAGAAAGTACTTTTTGTCGTTATTCTCTGAGATTAATTAATGCCACTATCAAAGGCGAATCTAATATCAGTTGCAACAAAATGGTTATATTGCGATCGATTTTAAACAAAAATATTGCATAAAGATTGCAGTAATGTTTAGTTAAATTTGGTTATCAATTTACCGTTGACTTGTGATGCATCCTGTTCACTTGACTATTAAGAACCGCTGATATAATTGTCAGTTTCGCCACTATATTCCATTTATTGCATGTATTTGTTTTTGATTTTCAATTAATAATAACCGCGCGTATCTAAAATAGTCGCGATGAGCTGCAATCCATTCGCTGTATGACGCGTGGAACAGGTGAGCCCACTGGTGAAAAGAAACCGAGGCGGACTCGATCGTGTTACCCGACTGTGTCATTCGAGCGTTGCTTTGTGATGTCATCAGCACGAAATCACTCCTCGTGCTTAAAAGTTCTTCAAAGGTTGCAACCACTGTAAATTATTAAATTAAAGTATCAAAATTAAAGCATTTCTAATAATGTTGTAACTTATCATGAATTTATTTCATTAATACAAATTGGAATCAAATAACAATATGCGTAGTTTTCCACGAAGTCTTGTAAAACAAAACAATACAGAATACTTGCATAATTCCGAGAATTTCGCTACCCGTTCTAATGATATAATTGTTTACAATAAATCCGAGTTTACCGAGTTAGTCAAGAATGTGGAGCTAAATAAAATGAAAAAACGCGCCAGCTGCACGTTCCCCACGCCATTACGTCTCGGCACGGCGGGCGTCGCCTGACTGTGTCACCAAGTTGCGATTCGCTGAGCAATTATTTTATTACCTTCACTAGAGCTTATTTGAAAAAAAAAGTAGCTTAGAAGATATTGTGAGACATTCTTGATAGCGATGCTTTTGTATAACATTGTATAACATAATTGTATTGTATAACATAAAATCGAATCACTAACTAATATGATTTCATTTCAATGTAGTGAAAAGCAATTAACGGTTGGTGTATTAGTTACATTAAAGTTATACGACTAACATATGTATTAAAATATGTGATAGAGATAATTGTTCGTTATTATTATTATTCTGTATACAATTTATTTTGGTAGTATTTATAGAGGATTGACGAAGTATTTTCAAATTATTATTGCATTTACTAGCTAATAAAACTTGCATTACAACTAGCGCGGATGTTAACGGTAAAATCGATATAGTTTTTCCGTCCCCTTGACAGCCGATAACGCGAAGACGTATTAATGACTTCAAAATTAAAAGATCTGACTCATTAAACAGGTAGTATAAATTAGAAATCTTTAACAAAATAACAACTGCTATAAAACTTACCATCTAACAATACCTAAGATAAACCCAAATTTTAGTTTCCTAAAAAATTAATTCATTTGTTGTATTACTACGCTATTGTTTGATACACAATATTTAAAAGAAATTGTGTACAGATGAATTAATAAAATCTTGAAAAACTAAAACGTTCTTGTAAACACATTAGTAACGATTAAAAAAAATTTTTTAGTAATAAATAAATTAATAAAACCAAATGTAGCTAAACAAACACAAAAAAAATTATCTCTTACTTGCGTGTAGTTGCAATAGTTATCTATTTCACCATATTACTTTTAAACTAATCTATTCAAACTAAAAAAATATAATATTTTCAGATCTAACTAGTAGTTTCAAAATAACTGGATATTTATAACTAAAAAAAATCAGTGTAGTTAGGTCCTAAAAATAAAATTGAAATTTGTTTACCTTCAACGAGGCAATGGAATTTCATAAAACTAAAACGAAATAGCTATTCGAATTACATATTTAGCGTTTTTAAGCATAGATAA
>BGZK01003387.1:0-26221 GCA_005406025.1 Eumeta japonica
AATAAATAATCGATGGCATAATAAAGTAAATGTATAATTTACTAACCATAGAGTTTATTCTGTCAGTCCTTTTGTGCATTTATAGCTCTAGAACCATGTTCAAATTAATATACATATATTTTTTATCATAGAAATTCGTTATTTAGCCAGGTTTTAGCAGATATTAATCAATGATAGATAATTTAAAATTTCGTTGGTAATAATTTTTATACATCACGACGGAAGGAATATCACGGCAGCACTCGAAATTATTAGTACTATGAATATCATTATTTTTTAGGTTAGAAATTTTTATTTTATTGTTTCTAAAGGTGTTAAAGCCCCTTCCTCTATGGGACACAATATCTATCAATCAAAGTACCGAAGCAAAATTTTGACCGATAGCGGTCTACCAGATTTGACCGCTCAGCGTTAAAATTAGTATTACGTTGTTTTTTTTTAAATGGGGTTCATGGTCACAATGGCTAGTTTAGGGACAAAGCTAATTGATAATAGGTAATATATTTAAGAAATATATGTAAGATAATAAACATTATTAATAAATAGGTAAATTGTTCTGTCTAATTGCAAGCCCCATAGAGCTGGCCGGGAAAAACATTGCGTTCTCAAATGTATGCTTGCTCCCTTTATGGTCTGACCCTGCCGCCGGACCGCACCTATAATATCGCGCACTCGCTTGTCTATCGTCATAACTATTCAAGTATTTGTCCAAATGGATGGTGTAAAAGACAAAGTTTTATCACTTTAGACACCAGATGCGATAAAAGTATTATTTTGATATAAGGATCAATTTGTTACTACCAATGTGCGTTAGAAATACAATATCAATTATTATTGTATTTGTGGTTCACTATTTTGGCGATAATGGTTTACACGTAAAAGATAGATATATGCTGTCGCTGGCTTTTTTGTAGGACTATTTAAGATAAATATTTCCATTATACATTATATACATGTAATTCCAACGGTTTTTGCGGCGCACGCCAGAATAGTTCGCAGATGATAGATTTTTCCTACTTACTTGACACTTATCGTTATATTTTGGATAATTCACATTATATCTTTATAAATTATAGCCTATGTGTTATTCTGGTGTGTAAGCTATATATTATTGTACAGTGTCATCGAAATCCATTCAGTAGTTTTTGCGTGAAAGACCAACAAACCAAGATGTTTGTTGGTCTTTCACGCTGAAATATTATTCAAAACTGAAGCCAAGACATGACTGCATTCAGAGTTGTTACAAAATCATTAATAACATTATCATTATTTGTTTTCACTTAGCGCTATAGCGTAAATCGTGTTAATAAAATATGAAGAAAAGACGGAGTGACAGTAAATGAATTGAATTTTGATTGTCCATGCATGCAATATCACTGACAGTAAATTTTTTGAGATAGATATAGCTAGAATGTGAGACTGCAATAACATTAAACACGGACTTTTATTGTAGATAGTATGTGAATACAGCTAGAAGCTACAAAAAATATAAAAGAGACTTACCTCAATTCCACCAAAGCCAAAAGGACACCAATATTCTATTCCACAAGCACAAACTGATCAGGTGCAAGCTGAACTTTGTTAATTTAAGAAGCTTTAGCTTAGTAGTAATTAATGCACTTACAAAACAACAAAATCGTAGCAATTTATGTTAAAAAAACTCGAAGCAAAATCAGGTGTGAGATTGCAACAGTGCTGCCACAAACTAGAAACATTATCTTTGTCATAACAATATTCAAACAATGTTGTCGCAAACTTGAAACTTCATATTTAACTTATCAATATTGCATCGATATTGTCACAAACTTGCCTCGTCATATTTGACGTAGCAATTTAAAATCAGAGAAAAATCAAACTTGCCCCAAGTTTGTATGTTATCATGGGATACTTACAAACTTTCGCGTTTATAATATTAGTGTAGATAAAAAAAAACGATCTTTTTTGCGTATTACTTTATTTTCTTTATAAGGAACTTAGTTTAAAAATTGTGTTTTTTTGTTTATTGTGTATAGTATATTAAACTTTTACGGCATATGTATTTTTAATACCCGTATTTATTTGTAAGAATTATTTATAGGAATTGTTGATCTATTAATTGTGATTTACATATATATTGGAATAGCTTATTAGTTGAAATAGTTTATTGATTGTGTTTTATTTGTATAGTTTATAAATTGTCTTATATGAAAAAGTATAATTTTCGTAATTACGTGCCCCTCGTTAAGGCACAATTTTAGTATGCTATTAATATTAACAGCATACTAAAATTAAAGCCTTATCGAAGGGGCTCATTGGCCCCCTTGTACTAGCCTCTCGCGACGGGTACGGCTGCCAGTCGTCTTCTCACTTCCACAATACACCTCGAAGGGCCCCCTGCCGGTGCGCGGGTATGCGCAAATGCGTGAGCCAGCTAGAGCGTGTGCGCCCGAAAGATATTAAGAAGGCGGACAATAAGTCGTCGGTCCTGTGACCCACAAGGGCTGTATATCATGCCAGAGAAAGTCCGGTCATAAGGTTAATCCCTCCAGCACCTGCGTCCCGCATAGTCGGACGTGGATGGCCACGAGACGAAAAAGGGAGCTCTGGCGGAAGGAATACGAAACGTATGGCCTCGTCCTCTTATATATAATGTATGCAGTTCGTATGTCCAAGTGGATGCAACTCCAATAAATTGTAATTATGCTGGTGTATCCTTTGCAATCCATCGATTCACCTGAACTGTATCAAATCCTCGGCAATATAAACACAATAGACGAAGTGACATATGCCATTACTTCTCTCACAAGCCACTTAAAATGCGTCACGGGTGAATACCCAGGCGGGCTCCCGCGACGAACGGTCGTCGATGGAAACTACCTGACGATACCAGAAGGCTTTTGAGATAAAAGAACACTGCCACCCGAGCTAATCGCATCTATCCCACAAAATAAAATCGTATTTACCTGAGCTCTTTGCAATGCGTGGTAAAAGAACGCATGAGTGAATTCATAAACGATAACTGGCAGGATCTAATGGAATATATTCCGTAGTCCCACCAGGTGTACTAGCAACTGGCGGAAGTTCTGAAGTCAGATACGGACACGACGATGTCCCCTATCTTGAGAAACGATCTTCTGTCCGCCTTTGACGACCACCAATAGATAGGATGTCTACTTAACAGCCTCCAGAACCAATGTAAACAGTATTCAACAGACCGACCAGCGCCACATAGACGAGGTGACCGAGTAGGAGCCTGGTTACTCGTTTCGCCTCATGGTGTTAACGTCTCCCCAATAATTGCAGACGAAATGAATGTATGTATCAGAGACCTTCGGTCAAAGAAGGCTCCGGGGCCCGATTGCGTTAGTAATCGGCTCCTCAAGCTGTTACCGCCAAACCTGATTTTGCTGCTGGTGGCGATTTTCAATACTTGTATCAACTGAGCCATCTTTCTAGACCTCGAGATAGAGGCTGACGTCATCGGTATGCCACAGCCTGGAAAGCCGCGATCTAACCCGCCCATCACCATCGCTCATTTTCAAAGTCGTTACGTAAACTATAGACAAATGCCTTTAGCAAGTTGTTTCTTCGTAATAAAGCTACGTAGTTCAAACATTGTTTACGTCCATTTTCCTCGTATGGACTAGTATTCGGTCATATTCCGTCCTACAAAATTCATTAACTACAAGTTATTCAGAATAGATTCATGCGTACAGCCATAATTACCCGTGGTACGTTGAGAATTTCAATCTACACAATGATTTGGACTTACAAACTATCATGGCTTTCCACAAAAAGGTACTTCGAATCAGCCGTAAGACACTCCAACCTATTAATAGCTGCGGCCGCATCCTACAGTATCAAAAGCCTTGGTACAAAAAACGGCTCAAATGTGTTCTCTCAGACCCTGATGATTCTATCATAGTGCAATCGCGAACTCCTCTTCTTCGTCTCAAGAGAACATCGTGGGTCTCTCCCTAATACTATGCCGTCGTACGTGTAGATGAAGACCGCGCGTGCTGCTGTTGGGAACTCTTGTCACGTCCACAGGCCTAGCATAAAAGACTCGCATTTTCAGATCCTAAATACTAGAACTGCCTGCCCCGCTTCCGCTATCCCCTATCCTCAGCGATGACCTAACCCGAGATCTGCACCTCTTCGAAGCGCCCTTGGGCAGCCGCTCAAAATCTTTCTGCGGTTTGAGTTCAACGTTCGCCGCGCGCAATGTGTTCGTTTATGCTGTGAAGACATTCAGGTTAACAGCAAATTCCGAGGAGGCGTTTTGGTCAGAATAAATCTGACACTGTTTGCGTGCCTGTGAACGTGTTCGTCTTTCTGATGAAGATTTCAATTTCCTACTGTGCATAACACAAATAAAATGTATTTGTCGCAGTTGAATGGCAGCAGTTGAATTGTGAAGCTCGTGCTGAATGTACAAGCGAAAAATATGCCCTGTTCATCATTTCTGATCACACCACATGAACCATGCTTCGAAGCAGTGAAAGACCCAAGGTGCGAGCTTGCCAGCGGTAAAAATATCGCCGTAACGCAATGGGAAAATACGTCATAAAGAAATTTTATTTCATTAAAAAAAATGTATTTAGCGAAAATTAAAAGTATTAACATAGTTTAAAAAATCCTTTAAAACTTTTATCTATGAAAAGTTTCATGTGTTTTATGCATAACATTTCATACCAAATTTTTCATAAAAATACTTTTTTTTTGTAGACATAAAAAAATCTTTTTATTCTTTTGAGAATCGTGGTTATTGTAAATTGTTGGTTCTTTTATAAAAATCCTAAAAATGTTTGTTTTTCAGGTCCTGCAATAAATTAGGAATATTTCAAGGAACAAATCATTCCACTCAGGCTCCTTAAAAATGTCTACAAAAAAAAAAGAGTCCGACAATAAAAGTTAACCTGATTTGCGATACCATGAAACCTCTTATTTTAATCTTTATTCTGACTTAAGAATGTATAAAGCATCCGTTTTTATTAATTGTTATTGTAAATTAGTTCTTAAAGAATAAATAAAATACAAACAAAAATGTGCTTTTATTTATTTGTAATTTAGCAAAAGCTTGGAAGGAACAGTATTCTGATTTTAACATGCTATATCTTTTAATAACCATTCCTTTTATTCTAATAAATATTCTTTCATAAAAAGTTAGAAAATTAGATCTGGATTTTAAAAATGTATAATAAAAATACAGTCCTAGTACAAATTTTATGGAAAAAATTAAATTGTTTGCCTCCCGATCGCACGGTACGGGAGGCACGAAGAAGGCTGGCTGACGACGGTGGCGCCACGGCAAAGGCAGGCTTTTTATGGGTTAAACTTTAGGTTTTGCACGTGACTTCGCTCGCGTGAACATGCAATGATTTACTTACTTTTTTATTTATATATTTTTTTATTTGTTAAATACACAGAAAAAGAAAATTGACCTTTTTTTTGATTGCATGAGATTTTCTACTGTTTACTAATTTGGGTGCGCCGATTTCGAATCTACCCTCAGATTTTTTGTAGTAGCTCTGGTTAGTGAGATATAGGTGCCGTCTTGAATTTGCACGAGTAGTCGATAATTTCTATCAATAGCGGTGTAACCAAACTAGTTTCTGTATAAATGTCATTATGTCTTCCTCAAGGAGGTCGTGTTTAAACAGTCCTGATTGCTTTTGTGTTATTTGTGAAGAATATATGTTTAAAAAATTCCGTTTGAATGTGTCGGACTTCGTGAAAAAAGCATACTTGGACTACTTTGGATTTCCATTGCCGACGAATGCTAAGCCCTGGATACCTAGTTTGGTATGTAAAAATTGTGTTGCGTCTTTGCGATTATGGGCAAATAAAAAAAAGACCCTCTTTTAAGTATAAATCTCCAATGATCTGACGTGAACCATCCAATTATCATTGAGTAGTAAGAAAATCAAAGCTAGTATTTCTGATGGCCTACAAATCAGGAAGTTGGTAAATGATAAAATTTCATCAACAATATGACAGTTGTCGATAAATGCATGGGATGAGTTTGTTTGTGCGAAGTTTTTGGGAAACAGGAAGTCTGATGGCTACATTCAGCACGTTGAAAAGTTGCTGATGCACTTCCAGCAGCTTGGATGCAACATGGTATTAAGCTTCACTACCTTCACAGCCATCTAGACTATTTTCCTGAAAATCTCGGTGACCTAAGGTTGGAACAAGGGGAGCGTTTTTATCATGATATTGGCACCGTGGAGGAGAGATATCAGGGATACTGAAACGTAAATATGATGGCTGATTACTGTTGTAGCATTCAAAATAGTACTCCCTAACACACCTCACGCGAGAAAATCATATAAAAGTAAATTAACTCCAAAATAAATACACTTAATTCATTTTTATAACTTAAACTATGTGCATTTTTATTCAAAATTATTGAAAATGTCACTTCGTAGGGGCAAAATTAGAGCTGGTACATTAAAACGGTACATGTTTTTGAAATTAGCGTGCAAAAACAATTCAGATTCATGTGAAAAATTTCATGCAACAGACATGCTGTTTTCCTGTGTTACTGATAACAGTAATGTCTAACGGAAGATCTAGGTCGACACTGATCCGGAGTCGAAATCGAGATCATAATAGGGGTCAAGAAGGAAAGCGGGATTGTTTGAAAATAAAATGATTTATCAGTAGCACGTTTGTAAGAGTACTGATTCCTCTTGGCCAATTATAGAAGAATGAAATCGAAGAGCGAACCTGGTTCAGGATCTGAAGCAAGATCGAAATTAGTGTTTAGGTCATGAGATCGGAATAGAGACCCTGGGAGATTAGGAACAAAAGCCGGACATTGTTCGACGTCGTGGTTAACAGCGTGATCGGTCGATACAAAAGACAAAGGAACTCATTCTATGTTCATGCGCGCCATGATAGCTGTGTTCAAAGCTATTAAGCTGTATACACAAACGATTGTGTTCAGTGTTCAATGATTACGTGTTTGATTATCTCGGATGTTTTTTTTTTTATACTGTGGTCACAAATAACGTTGTCGGCATTCACAATGCGTATGTTTTTACTGAGATGAAATAGTTTTCGAACAATTTTTTAACGGTGGTGAATGATTAACCAAAAATAAAGTATATAAATTTAATAAGCTTTATACGTATAGATTTCAATATGCCAGCGAAGTTTCGTTCAATTCGATATTTATTTACGCTCCTACAGTGAGTTTTTATGAAAACTGTCAAATAATGCCGAATCCGTTTCGCTCAATTTTTTGCACATCTAGAGAGAACCATTGATTTTAAGCAAAGTTTCGAATCTGCCGCTAAATCTAATCTAATAGTAAAAATATTCGCTATCCTGTTTCTAAGATAACTGGATTGCTATTCTCCGTTAGATGGCGCCAGTCTATGAGTTATATAATGTTTTGAACAAGAATCTAATTTTCTTTTACACATTAACTAATAAGTATTTCCTTAAATAAAATAAACAATATGAATAATGTTCTAAATTCTATAGATACTTATCTATGGCATGTAATTCAATGGTGTATTAACTCGAGCATTTTTTGTAGTATTTAAACAGCACAGTAACAGAAATACACAACTGATAACTACGATGCGTGACTTTTGTCTATCGGTGCTCTATCACAGTCACATATATATTATGTAGACGAATTTAAGATGTACAGCGTTTTAGATGCTACCTCTATGTTTGTATCTCGACGATTGGGTCATCGAGGTACTCAGTAGTTATTTTTTGATTAGAAAAACAACCTTTTCTTGTTTTTGTTGTCAAAGTTATTAACCAACTTCCCGTGTGCTCGTTATATGGGTGAACGAAGAAAATAAACTCAAGTCTCGTTTCAACATTTATTTTGCATTCGACATCGTTTTAAAATCAAAACTTACATAATACTAAATTAATCATGCACAATTATTCGCTTAGTACGGCCCAGTTTATTCGATATGATATTTGAAAACGACTCTGGTGAATATAGCTTGTTTTTCTATTAACAATTACGGAATAAATAAAAGTTGTTATTCTATTGATCTATTCTAAGAGATCTGTTTGTAAAAAAAGTTGTATAAATTTCAACCAGTCTTAGGTACCTACAAGTGATTCTAAAAAAAAATACCAATGTTGTTTCGTTGAAACAAATAACTGTTTTTTTATGTATTCAGAAATTCTCTTAGGGGGCATTCAAATATTACGTAACTGGGCGGAAGGGGGTAATTTTTTTTTTCTTAAGTGTAAAACAATGAAAATATCATGACAAACAATATTTATAATTTAAATTAACAGCAATATTTCTGTTATGGTACCACTAAACTCTATTCACATTTTTTAAATAATTAATGAAAATTTGAAAAATTAACGAATGTCCACACTGTCAAGTGTGTTAGTATTTTTACAGGAACCAATGTTCAATTCGAGGAATCTGTTACCACGATTTTCTTATAATCGCTTATATAAAGGGGTCTAAGATCATAGAAAATTTGCTTACGCAAAACTTGAACACGCCTTCTCAATTGTTTTAAAATAAATTCAGCTGTCGTGGTTTACGTCATTTTTAAAATCACTATAAATATAATGAAACGTCATGAAAAAATCATCATGCAGATATGTTACTTGTAATAAGGAAGAAATATTGATAATGTGTACTAAGACTGGTCATAAATCGATTAGTTGTTTCTGGGCCGTTTTGCAAGAAAATTTGGTCGATTTTTGTCTGTATGCTTCTGATTTGATTTATAAGCAAATAAAACTTTTAGATTCGTTAACACATTTCTTTTATTAACCAAAATATAACCAGACAAAATAAATTTTTAATTTGGTCTCAATTCCCAGCTCAACTTTTATTCAAATAAAATTTTACAATTAATTGTACTTAGTTACTTGACTGATACATTTTAGTTTAAGTAAACACGTTATTTTAACATTAACATTTTAGGAAAGGTAGAAATGTATTTTGAAAATAAACTACAAATGTTACCTCTACGATATGCTAACTTACAGCATCAGTCTTTGGCACGAAGCTAAAATCAAAAATACTAGACATTTTTACACGTGACAATTGTAGATAACCACAGGTTTTTAATAATCATTATAAAAAAAAAATATATTTTTCATTAATATATGTCGTTCAAATCGAAATTATAATCAATGTGAAAATTGTTAATTTTTTATATTGAATTGGAAACAAACAGTACTCTTCAATAAATTGTTATTAAAACATAGGCGGATTTCAAGGTTACTGCTCTACATAGTGTTTGAAATTTGCAAAAAAAAAAAAACTAAAATATTATGTTAGTTATAATATAGTAGGTTATATAGTAAGTGGCATAACTTATGAACGTGAAATAACGTTCTACAGACTTATGGCCGCAAACAGACAGATTTAGCAAAAATTTGGCATTTTTGCATTAATGTCATCAAAATTCAAATAATACTACCCGTCGAATAATTCTCGATTACCCTAAGAGATAAAAAATGTAGATATAATAAAAAAAATGAATTAAACAAATAAATAAAATATACAATTAAAATAATAATCTACATGCTGTAATGGTTGACACGCTGTCTGTACACGAACAGTGCTACCAACTCGAAAATTACACCTCTGATTTCACCCTGATTGCCGTCAGGGTCGGACCGTGAGTTAAGGGGCTCCTAGGCTAATACTACTTAGGGACCCACCTATTTTTTCGCATATCATCTATCTTTGACTTTGACTTGACTTAGCCGGGGGCCCCTTGACTCCATGGGCTGAAGCCCAAAAAGCCATATGGTAGATCCGGCCCTGATTGCCATGTAATACTCATTATAGTATGCACTAAATTTGTTGCTGTTGTTTTTATTCATAGCGATTTGTTGCTCATTTCGTTTTTCATTTTAGTTGCATTTTGCTTTTATACAGTCGATTCAAAAAAAAATTTATGTTTCAAATTAGTAAGTAAATAATTTAACTATACGTACTAGGAATATAGTACTTTAATATGTTCTTAAATGTATTTAATAATTATATAATAATATAATTAATTACGTTTTTAAAGGAATAAACAAATTTAAGAGTCAGTACTGTCTAATTCTGCCCTTTTGTTCTTAAATTACACTATAATATTTAATGTGTAATTTAATGTAAAATAAAAATGTGAAATAAAATTTACTTGTCTAAGCAAGTAATTATTTATCCCATGGTTCTATAAAAAAGATGACGTAATTTTAAAATGGTTTCAGTCCGATCAATCACATTTTATCTTTATTTTTAAAATGTGATGGAATCATTACATAATAGAAATATATAGAAGAATAGACAACAGTAATTCATTCATACGTTTGAATGCGGCCATAAATCACAATCTACAGTTTCATATTTAAGAGGAGCTCGTGAATAAAAAAAAACTTACCGCGTGACTACACACGTAAAAGGGAATAAGTACATAATTTACTTTTTTGTTGATTTTCAATTATTAAAAAAAATGAAAATGCACCTATTTGATTCCTACGTAGACTAAATTTTGTACTGAGGTATTATAATAATATCTATTTTTAGTTAAAAATATTGACGGCATTCAGAATTCTCTTTGCCAGGTGGAGTCGTTTTGGAGTGGGCCGACATTGACGCTTAAGTCTCTACAGATCTGATTGTGCGGAAAAGTATAACATTACATATTTAAATATAAGATATTTTAAACCTGACAGAAACGAGTAAACTCGAATACAGATTATTGAAAATAGGGAATTAAATGCGAAATACGAAAATGAGGCACGTAATTTATTGGTATTAAAATCGAAATTCTTTGCGGTTATGGTGTTTGTAGCGACAGTGACGAAAGTGAAGTGACAGATAACGCCAGCTCAATCACATTAAGCGACATCTGGCGACATCTAATTTTGTACAGTTATTATTTAATGTTGTCATCAAATGTTGATTTCGGAGCGATAAATTATGATGGAAATTATGCGGATAATTTTCTGCACTCGTGAGGAATGTAATTCTTACTATGGACATAAATAAAATTTGAATTTTGTTAATGTTCATAAAATGCCTTAAGTGTGTTAAAAACTGCGGTCTGTACACAAACAGTGCTGCCAACTCAAAATTATACGCTTACGAGTTCTTAGAATTACCAGGTAGGTTGTAGTTTTTATTTTTGTAGAAAATTGATAGTGAGCGTTCATATAATGACTCAAATTTGATTCATTTTTGTACTATAATGTGAACGCATAAGATATAATTCACTTCGTCAACTTCATTTGCATGTATTACGTGTATTTGTATGTTAATCGTAGTATAGCATGTATTATTATAATACAGTGTGTAAATAAACAGTATCGCTCCACTTTTTCCCGTTATCATATTTTAATTATTATAAACATAATAAAAGTAAAAATAAATGCAACAAAAAAGAAAACAATTTTTTTGTTAATTATTAATAAACCAACCTGTATAGTTTATTTATGTGCGCTTAATGTGATTATGCCGATGCTCTTTTCACAGTAAATTCTATTTCTGATAGCCGATTAGTCATGTGTCTTCGGGCCGAACCCAATGCGATGCGAAAGCGCACGCACATTGCGTTTACGAAAAATTTCACGTCACAACGCGAATGATGATTTTTTTTACTGTCAGTGAGTATTAAGATTGTTGTACAGGTGGTAAATAACATGAATCTTGTAGCTTAGTTGCATTTTCTTTATGACAATCACAATGTGATTTGTCATCATAGGTAATTGGTATGCATTCGATTTAGTTACATATTGTTGCTAAAGCGCGCGCGCAATCAGGTGGTATTAATGATATAGGCTGCTCGATTTATTTTTCATGCACAATTGTTAATGATTTATTTTATGAACTAGGCTACACGCGGTGCTGTTCATTTACATACAGTACGTTATACATACTGCTTCGAAGTTACATCAAAGCCTTCATTTTCTTATTTTTTTTTAGGAGAATAATATTAATTATTGTCAATTACTTATATCAATTCACTAGCTCCTCCAAGACATTTCAATATAACACAACAAATATAAATATTGGCAGACTCTTAGTAATTAAGTTCAAAAAAGGGCATATAAAATTAATGGCTTAACATAAAACAGGAACATGTGTAGTTAAGTATATCCGACGCCTCGAAATGATGGATCATGCATTCAATTAGCCTGAAAAAGAATAATATTATTGATTAAAATAATAAATAACACATTATTATGAGCTGTTTGAAATATTGGAATATTATTTTTTTGAATGCGTATTAGTGCAATAAATATTCCCATTAGCCTTGTTGTAGTTTTAACAAGGAACATCGAGACTAGTTATTCTGTGGTCGAGTTGACGAAAACCTTCTCGATGCATACAGATGTGTAACTCGAATAGGATGATACTAAGATGGTGATGCTGTTTTAAGAATATTTGGAAATTTATTTGAGTACACACAATTTAAGTATAAAACGAATTAATTGAATATCACTTCAGAAATAATCGAAATTACTTAGTGATGAATTTTCAAAGTATTCTACATAAATTTTTGCTTTTTCTCGTTACCAATTAACTTTCGCTTACAATATTTTTATTATGTAGTCCCCTCAATACAACCACATTCATTTCCAATCGGAATACTCCAATTTCTTTACAAATACTAAGTCCAGCTCCAATTCTGGCGCCATATTGGACAAAACGGCGACATATTGGACAAAACGGCGACATATTGTTCAATTATCGATTTGTTATATTCATTATTTTCGTATGAATACGTCTTTATTTGAAGCCTCATAGGTACATAAGGACATAATCCTTGTTACCTCCGTCCTTCGTAAGCTATACTAACACAAGACTTGTCAATGCTAACTTCAATTAGCTGTCTTTAAGTTTGACAAGTACTGTGTATAGAACCTACAAGCACTGTCATTAGATATGTCAACATTTAAATGTTTAAATGCTCTTTTGAATGATTAAATAGTATAAGTATTAATAAATACCCATAAATATTTTAATTTAGCGAATAAAATACATCACGTACATAATCAAAGGTTAAAAAGTTTTTGTATTATTCGAAATCTATGAGTGTCTGTACTTCATGTGTTATTAGATTAATATTAAACCCTTTAATGATCACAATTGACGGCCATTTGATTTTTAAATTTTCGCACGTAAAGAGGAGAGGTTACAGTACTATTTTTTGGCATTTTTAGGTAAGTCGATTAAAAATTGTCGTCTGCTAACGTAAGCACTTTTAACATGTGCTCAATTTGACACACAAAATAAGAAAAAAATGTAGTGTTCTTAAAAAATAGACTTCAGTGTTAATAAAAGAAAAATCTGATTTTTTGCAGCCCACAGATAAATTTGCACAATTGACTTTTATCTCTTCGTCAAATCTCAAATCTATAGCAAATGCGGGCACTGAAAATACAAACGGACGCACAAACAGACGACAGAAATGTCATCGTAACGGTTTTATCATTTTGTTCAGGGAATCCTAAAATATATGCCTATAAAAAGTGAAGGTTGAGCCCGAGAAGATAAATTGAATATGATGACACGAGATTGTAAGTAATAAGTACACGTATTTTTATATGAACGCACTTAACTTTAAAGTTTATTCATACTACATTTTCTTCTACTTCTCCGTAAAAATTTACTCACTTTGACAGGATAAACGAAAGTGGTGATGACTTCTTTGCCGAAGATGTTTCTGGCGACGCAGGTGAATTCACCCATATCGGCCCACAGCAACTTCGATATCACCAGTTCGCCGGAACGGAGCACCTGGTGTCGTAAAGCGGAAAACGTAAGGTTTTGACAATTTGTCTGTGGTACTTCTATGTGCATGTAGTACGTAATATCCCCCTGCTAGGCTAGGTCTTTGAAGAGAGTTAAGCACAGCCGAATTTATTCACAATCCATAGACTAAAGACCATATAATACGTTGAGGCAATACGTGTTGAGAAACATCGCCTATCTCAAAAGGTTATGGTGAACATATTTCCGATATCTTTCGTTTCGTTTGAAATAGGGAATAAGTTTTTATTTGACAATTGCAATTCCTAAAAAAAATTGCAAGAATAAATAAATAATTTGGTCAAACCAAATGTGCATGCCTTAAGCGCTCGTACTATGCGTATGTTATTTAAATTAGAGGTTTATGATAACATATGAGCTTTGCATTAAAAATCCTCTTTTGTTATTTTTGATTTTCAAATAGTTTTATAGTAAATTTGAATTGAAAAACGGGTAGGTATTTTTTTCATATTTATTAGACGTCATAATGCAAAATTATATGTTTAGTTTAATACATGATTTTTTTTTATATCATTTTATACGAGAATATATTTATATTACTACCGCCATCTGATGGCAATTCCAAAAATAAAACAACTTCACGCTCAACTTATTTTTGTAATTGTCAACAGATGACGGTAATAATATTCATTTCAATCTATTTTAGACATTTCAGCGAAATGACAGATCAAAACATGAATATCTGCGAGTTAAAAATTCATTTACAGCTAATCGGTACTATATCAAATTGTGGTTTTCAATACAGTTCTTCCCAATCGATTAGTGATGTCATTGAAAAAGAAATTAAATTTAAAAGTTAATTGTTTTTTAGTTATTGTGGTCACATCCAGTGTAGATGGGATTTTGAGGCGACAGTAGAAGCATACCTACGCTCGTGCTTAAGGCATTCAAGAGACACAAATTTTTGGAATGTAGAAATCAATTATTTTATTCTTATTTTTCAATACAGTTTTTGTCCATACTCTGCTCACAAGTCACGTAAGCATGATTGCATTCAGTCAATTAAAAGATGTCAAACAAGTTTTGTTTAATACTTGATTTTTGTGTATTCCTATCACTCTCTTGAATCTAAAAGATTTTTGACAATAAGTTACTTGCGTGAACAAGAAGAGTCACAACTTTTAAAATGTTTAGTTCAGTTGGAAAGGCTTGGATACTAAAACTTTCAATCTGGTTGAATAGGTGATAGAAGACGACAGCGATTGAGATTTTAGATTGATATTGTTATGTGAGAAGATTGAAGAAGTGGTTCGTTTGTGTCAACAGGTCAATTTGACTCAAATTAATAATTGATTGGTCACTTAGTTCGTGGTTAAGGATCACACCAGCCACTTTTTAAATCGAAGGCAAGCTTCGATCGCTCAACCGCCATCGTACTATGTCGAGTACAATGAAATAGATGATAACTCTTAGCGCTGATGATGTGTTTCACTTTTACGTAATTTCGATGACTTGTCGTCGATCGCGTGCAAGGAATGTCTTTGGAAATAGCCTATGACCGGATCTCTACCAAGAGACAATTTAAACAAGCTTAAATCGACCCATCGCTCACCTATGATTATATAGATTCCTTCATTAAAACTCCTGATTGGAGAAATAATCCCTAATATCAAACGATTATTTATTGATACTACCTATAACTCTGTTTCATTAAAAGTTACCTTCATCCTGCGATTCCTTTTGGAGATGATGTTGTTGTCCCTGTCCTTCCAGAGGATTTCCGGGCGAGGGTGACCTTTGGCTTTGCAGGGCAGCACCACCGTGCTCCCCTGAACATCCATCAGGACCTTGTAGTAGACCACGACCTGGGGTCTCGTCGGCATCAGACGGTAGCGTTCCGATATGTCGTTGTTGAAATCTGCGAGAACAAAAACTTCCTGCTGACGACAACGTTTTTTGAGTGCACAGAAAATTGGTGTTTCAATATGCTTGTGGCGTTTTTTATTGAAATATGATTGTTGCGTAAACATAATTTTTTATGTCACGTTTGGTAACGATTCATTCGTGAATATCAACTTGATGGGTCTCTACAAAAATTATGTGAACTGTAGATTAAATATGTGTGTGGTAAATCCTAGTTCAAATTATAAAAGATAAATTAAATGTTTTATGATTACTATTTCTTGTAAAACAGTCGAGTATATTTAGTATAAATCCCTTTTCTTGATTATTGACTTTATTATATGTATAAAGTACTTTTTATATTAATATTTTATTAACTTTATATATTAATTATTTCCACGATTTTAAAATTTTGTGTTACATTAATATTTCCAATAAAAGTCATTAAAATCAAACATACACATTCTTTCAATTTAATTAAAATAGAATGCATGTTTTCGTTAAGTGGATAAATTTCTCTATTTTCTTATTCTATTATTTCCTTTCAACTGTTTATTTCAAAGCAACTTATTGTAGTGAAAAGTTCATTAATTTTTATTATCTGGTCTTGTATCGAATAAATTCTGTGGTAATGTTTAGATTTTCAGAATAAAAAAAAAATCAACACCAACCCAATGTATAGACGAGAGTGCTAGCTCTAGTTGTGTTCTTTCCAGACTGTATGAGGCATGTGTAGACGTCCTCCGAATTTTCTGACGGTTTGCCCAGAATCAGTGTGGATACAACGCTGCCCAGACTGGTGGGCGAATGGTCCAGTATCTCGTTTGTTTCCATGTCGTACTAATAAAAAAAAAAGAAAAACGTAATACATTAATTCTCACTACCTATTGTGCAGCCATTTGTGCAACTGACTTTCGATGACGTTTCTTTATGTATACAATCTTATCATCATCATCATCATCATCATCATCATCATCATCGCCCAACCTTCAGCCAGTAGCAATGACTGAAAGGGTTAAGTCCCGATACACCGAAGGAAGCGTAATTATAGGATGGAGTGTAGGTTGTAGCTTGGATTAGGAGTGATAGGAGTAGGGTTGCCAACATTTTTTCAGCGAAATATAGTATTTTCAAAATAAGCTACAAAAAAATATAGTACACTTCTAAAAAATATAGTATTACATGGAAAAATTAAAAAATAGACAATGATATTAATTGTTACTTATTTATCTTTATAAAAACTATATTTTTTTCACTTCTTGCATTTTTTAACAATGTTTTGTCTAAAATGAAAGTGTCATATGCTTTATTACATTAAATTTTTAAATTAATGTAAATCAAAAGCTCATTTTTTATTAATGAGATACTACTTCTGTTTCTTTCTTCCCGCCATTTCGAATTCATAACCGAAAATATTCTTTCTGTAAATGCCGAAGTGGCGGGAATAGAGAACAGGAATGATATGACTTTAAATAAATTGGGTAAGTTATTTTCAGTATTTTTTAAAATATGCTGCCATTTTTGCCCTGTAGTTTTTTCCGTAAACTCATTTCAATCTTTTACTTTTGCAAAAATTTCATTCAATGTTGTAATTTTAAAGTAAAGGTCGTCCATTTCGATACTCAGATACATACAAAATTACAGATACATATAAAAATAAAACAGATCAAATAAATTATTTCGATGTTGTCAATTTGATATTGACAGGTTCGGAACCAAAGACAAAGGATTATAGATACTTTCGGGTTTCGGAAACACGTACGTCTTACTCAATAGTTAACGTAAAAGCGCATTCATAAATTTAAAAAATGCGGATTTGTTTATTAGATTTCGGTGTTGAAAATATAGTATTTTTGCGTACTATATATTACTTCAACAGTATATAGTACGCAAACTAGAAATATAGTACAATACTATATATTATAGTACGGTTGGCAAACCTAGATAGGAGTGTAGAGCCAGCCGGTAATATTATTATAGAGCCAAAAATATAAACCATTAATATCTTTATTAAACCAATCAGGTATTCATATGCACTTGCCTTTTCATCATCGTTGACAAAGAAACAAAAAAATTAAACCTTTTCTTACTTATGTGTTATGAGTTCCCAGAAGGCAGCATTTTTAAAAAAGCAGGTGTAGAGCGAATCAGATTCAAGCATTAAGGGTTCCGTAGATATGATTTTCAAAACAAACCTTGGCCGAGTCAAAAAGGGGCTTATGAATATAAGATGTCTGTTTATGAGTTTTTAAGGTTGCATAAGTTTAAGAAAAAAACGGCATCCCTATAGGATCATTCGTGGGTCTGTCTGTCTGTCTGTCTGTCACAGTCGGTTTATTACAAATCTACTCGACCGATTAAACTGAAAATTTAGTAGACTACCAAGCAACAATTTCGAAAAAAATATAGTAAATATTTTTATAGATTAAAGAAAAATGTACAAGAAGTCTATGGTCTTCAAATAACATGGTAAATCTCTCAATAAATTGGGTCCAGATTAAAAAAAGGGAGATAACATATTCATCGTACGGAACCCTTTGCACTGGAATTCAACTCACACTTGTGTGGTTTTCACCTTTATTTGCGCTGCGCTGAGAACATGATTTCGATTCCCATATATAAACATTTACTTGATTTAAAATTAATGTTAGTCTTAAATCTGGGTGTTGCCATGTGTTTGCGTATTAAAAAAAAAGTATACATGTATTCTATCACCAGTACCTATAATAAAACCCTCTTTAGCTTAGTTTGTGACTAGATGGCGCTGTGTGTATGTCGGAAGATATTATTTACTTTATTTATATATATCATTGCCTTCCGACCAGAAAATGCCAGGATTGATCCTAACCACAGGTGGATGGATTAGTTTTTAACCTAAGATTAAAGTTAACCACTTTTTTCAATTTAACCGTCGGTTCCATATGTTATCATTTTAGATGGCCACTATGATTGCCAACCTCTGAACGGTACTGAGCTAGCCTACCCTACTCCCTCAAACCGATATAAGATTGTGGGACGATATGCTTTAGCGGTGGCATACCACAACCTGCCAAAAACATGACCCCATTTAAATATCGCATTCTTGACGTTTTATGGGTGCCACGTGAAATGTATCATAGCTTCGGAATCTCACTCTAGACGTACATTTTTTTTTCTTATGCTAGGCGTGTGAAAGAGACAACACTGTACAATTGTGAAAGCAACTCTTCTTCTTTGTCTACTGTCGAGTGTGCTAAATAAAGCGCCGTATTAGCAGTCTATTCTCAAAGCATTGATTGGAATCTTCAAAGTTGAATCTACTGTGAGATTGTCAGATTGTCAAATGAAAATGTATGAAAATCGAGTAGACCACTAGCGCCACAGTGATCACCGTGGCGGCGGGATGAACTTTTAAAAGTGAGATTTTGAAGTATTTATTTTAGATTTTCAACTCTACGTTCACTATAAATAGAGTCGATTACAACACAGCATTTTGATATATCTCTAATTTGCGATAATTAATTTCGATATTTTACTTCTCATCGCTAGTGATCTAGAACCGTTGTCAGAATTATCGATAATGAGTTGCTTAGATATTTTTTCCGAAGCATGTGTGCTCAATCGATTAAAGGAGTTTGCGTTTTATAGAATGGATGCTACGGTCCGTGTTAAGTTGTCCTTACGTCAACTATGGGGACGTCGTTCTTCATCCAGATGACAGATGGCGCTGGGGACGCGACGGCCTCGCAGCGCAACCTCAGCGCGCCCCCGGAATGGGTGAGCGTGCTCGGCGGTTTGGAGGTTAAATGCAGATATTTACGCGTGCCCGTGTGCCGAGGCGTTAGGCCTGGAATTCATGGAAGAAAGAACTATTACGGACAAACGTCATCGGATTTAATCGCTCCTTGTAGTATGCATTTCTTTTATGAGCGCCGTTTAGGTGTGTTTAACGATTTATTTTGACGGCTTATAAAATTCTATTCTTTATGGTAACGGGTATGATACTTAGTGAACAAAAATTGGGCAAAATAAAAAAAGGTTGGAAAATCTAAAAGGGCACCTCTCAAAATTTTATTTATTAAGTGAAATAAATATAGAAAATAATAATATTTTGAATAAATAAAGAACCAAGAAAATAAAATTGTAATTTTGGCTTTGTTTACTGTAACCATTTCAATTAAAAAAATTGAAACGTTATAGATTTTGAATATTATAATACAAAAATATAAATTGTACCTACCGTTTGTCGTATTTTTTATTACATTAAAATAACAACATGGGTATATTGCTAGAGATAATAATAAATAAAATAAAAATGAATACCGTTGTCTTTATTTTATTATTACCCCGTGTATTTTATTAAATTTAGTTGTTAATTATCAATAAACAATAAAGATTACACCAGTGTAATTCAGTAGACACAATTCTCAGAAATAAGCTCAATAGCAAAAGCATTTCAAGAATGACCTTGAAAATTGATTGATGTCCACAGAAACTTTTTTGTTATATATTTTTTATATAAATAATCTTAATTGAAAGATTCACATTTACATCTCTGTGTAATTAACTCAACTGAAAAACTTAAATGTATGTGTTTCTGTAATTATTAGGTCTTTTTATATTCATTTCGAATCGAATGTAGCTATTAGGTCTTTTTATATTCATCTCAACAGGAAGTTACGATGTAAACTTTTCCTAATTATCTAAAGTGGAAGTCATGAAGTTACATCAAATTAGATACCTCAATAGTACAACGTGTTTTTATTGGCATCAGCCAAGTTTAAGTTTTATAGCTTACGATACCAAAGCACAGTCTCTATGGTGCTCGCAACAACACTTACCGTTGGTTTCCAAGCTGTTGTCTATGTCCAGAATGGATCTCTCGACGTTCGCGCTCGTCACACGGCCGGGCAGCGCCAGCGCGCCGAGTAGCACTAATACCAACATCTTGAACACTGATGAGATTCTGTTAACTGTAACAAGTAAATATACCTGTTACCGAAATATTAGGTTATATATAAATAACCTCACTCGACGGAGATCCCGAAATATTTGTATAAGGTAATGGAAAAGGACTCTGCTACGGGGATCCTGAACACACAGAGGCCTAAGTATATAGATGTAAGAAAAAATTAAAAAAAAAATGCAATTCAAAATTAATGGATATAAATTGCATTTAAATATTTTTTTTAATTTCCTAAATGTATTGTCTAGCATGATGAGATCGATACCAAAATGACAATGTATTACTTAGATTTAAAGGACATTGATGCAGATAAATAAATAATTATAAATATACAGATTTAAAAAGAAAACGTGTAAATATATGTTTCCTTTTTAAATTTAAATAAAAAATATATTATAGCAATATTCATTATTTTTTAAATTATATTTTTCGTAGCGAGTGCTTATCCGAGGGCTAAAATATATTTGTAAGAATGAGCATTAACAGCATTTAAATACACAAATTTATTTATTTTATAATCATTGAATATCTTTAATAATTATTTGCTCATTTATCTATATGTGAATTTGATACTACATATATTGATAATAAATACTACAATTTTTTATTTTGCGTATTTAACACCAAACGGGCTATGGTTTTCAACGATTTTAAATTATTTCTACTTATCCATCTATTAGTATACTTCAACAATGGTAAAGGACCTAATATTAAAGAATCGGTTTTGATGAAAGTTTCTTCTACAGCGTCGAAATAGTGATAATGATTCACGAAGAGCGTGCATTATTGTGAGTAAATAGAATCAATAATACGCTCAGACATTTGTAAATTACAAATAGGGCATAAACCTTCTTGCTAATTTTAAATTTGGCCTTGAATTTTTCGTAATTACGCAAATTAGGCAATCAACAGACTTGGCGACGACAAGATTGGTCCATCTTGGCCGTATTCATGGCGTAATGCCGACAGATGTATTAACCTTGCGAGAAAGCTTTTGACATTCAAACAGCATTCATTTTGTAGGATAAAGCGATACGGGCCATGTGTAAGTTAAAATCTAAAGGTGGTCTAAGAGCTCATTTTGGAAACAATATTTTGTCCTGGGTCAATATATTTACCAAAATACCTTGTATTTTTTTAATAGGGTGAGGGTTATAATGCGAATAAGAAAAAAATTATGATAGTGTTGTTTTTTTTCTTCTGGGCAACTGCGTCCGTTTTAATAATGAAACTCGCAAATGAATGTCAGAATGAAATTTTGACCAGTTCAAAAGACACATTAAATTCCAATAAGTGAAAAAGGCTTATTACCAATATTTAAATATTAATTGAATATTTAAATGTTGACGATATCCAGAGAATTTAAGTTTTGGAGACGAGAGAAAAGATAAAAGACGGATGATAAGAGCTTTTAACTGGTTCTTCTGTTTCTTCTGTTTTCACTCTGTTGTCGTATAAATAAACTTGTATCGACCATTAATGAGGGTGTGTAATTCACAACCAAAAAATCTTTTTCTGCAAAAATTGGATAGTGATTGAAACTTCATCTCAATATGAACCTCATCTCAAAATTGAAATCCCAGATTCGTCCTTGGAAGTAGAAAAATAGAATTTATATTATTTTTAATTGCGCTCACAAAAATATAAGGCGTCAATAAACTATCGTGAAGAAAAAATAAACAAAAGTTTATATGTTCATTACTGCCCATCGATGGGTTTTATCTTATACCTATAAGGGTCTTAGTAGCCGTTGAAGGGTTTTAATAGCCGTCGAAAGGTTTTATAGACGCCGAAGGGTTTCATTAGCCAACTTCTGGGTCCATTTTTGGACTATTATTGCTATACGTGATCAATAGGATGAATTTAAGCTAATGACATCAAACTCGATTAGTTTACTCATGGCCATTGAAGATCACCACTATCCATTATCCGACCCCTTCATCGCTTCGATGTTACGACATCAACATATCATCATCATCAACACAGCAAATGCAAAGCTATTCGTCGATGCAGAGCCGGATTCACCAACAGACCGGATAGGTTGAAGTCCAGGGCGGTGGGTTTTAGGGCCAACAAATTTGGGGCCAAAATTTTTCTTATCTCGTACAACAATCGGAAAGATTCACATACACTTAAGTGTTTACAGGTACACAAACGATTCAACATGTAATACTATTAATTAATCCTCATCATCATCAGCCGGATTGTTACCAGATAATAATTATTATTTTTAAACTGCAATTAAGCGCAATAAAAATGATTTAATTCCGTTTATCGAATGCAACGTAGTACTGTCAAGGCGTACCTTACACCGCTTCATTATTAGCACACGATCAAATTTTTGTTAGTTCAGAAATATATCTAAAAAACTATATCTCGCGCAATCTTAACTAAATCGATTTGATAGTAAAAATAATCTAGCAACTAGGGTTTCAATTCTCCATTAAGGGTAAAAGGTGGTGCGATAGGAAGATAGTGCACAAAATGTAAGATTGCAATTTCATTGATAAAAAAAAAAAAATAATATGATAGCGAACTATGTGTATCTATTAGTGCTTAGGTAGTGGTAAAACTTTAATAGTCTACTGGCCGGCTACGAATTCGTGAATCCGTCACTGCATCTATGCGATGGTTGCATCGAGTCGTTTCATCTCAAAACGACTTTCTGTATGCACAAAGCCAAATATAGGTCAAGGTCGCCGAGGCGGTGCGGATGAGGATACACCGCGTTCGATAATTCGTGAATAGTCAATCCATCCGAATTGCCGTTCGTAAAAACGCATCTGTTACAACAGAGTATGTATACATCGAGATTGTAACAGATTAATTGGGCGTGGACCACTCAGCTCGGCTGTTGAGAGGTCTGTGGAATCCAGATAATTCTTCTATGGGCGATGATATGAGATTTTACCATATAACAATTCAAGAAATCATAGCTCACGATAAGTATACGCTTTGTGAATGAATTATCAAACGATATTAATGCTCGGCCGACGATGCGCAAGATTCATGTGTCATATGTGAAAAACGAAAACGTACGAAAGGGTGTCGCAAGCGCACCTTTTTTGTATTATCGAATCGGCGGTGAACAAAATTTGAATATACCAATGACAGCGCGTGAACCTTTTACGTCGGAAGGGACAAAAATTAAAATTCTCCCTTTCATCTTTTTTTTCCTCCACGTCGACATGCGTTTTTGTCAATCGGTCAACTCCGTTTAATTTATCGCTTTCCAAGTCCTGCCCTCGAAATGTTTCCGTGTTACTGTCAACAATCCGAATCGGTCATTTCTGAATATAACCAGCGCCATTAATGTTACGTAGATGTTAAAGCTTTCGCATTAACATACAGGTAACTTCCATAGCCGATTTGCTCTGAATGTGTCGATTGGACATCGATCGATTTGGCTGTGGGTTTTTTTTTATGTCGAATCGCTCCTCGCCTCCTGGAGCGACTTAAGCCGTCGGTCGCGGACGTCGTGAGCGAATCGATGGCGGAGCTCGTCAGCAGACGCGACCAGCATCAGACCGGCGTCGGGGGCTAATCCGAGTTCCCCAATCCAAAATAAGATGAATGTGGCAGCGATACGATGAGAAAACTTTGATATAAGTTTCATTAGGGCACAGTCAAATTTTCTCAAAAACAATTTAGTAAATACAATATCTCAGTTGTGATTCCGAAATCAATTTGAATAACGACCGTTCTCTTATTTTACGGTTTTATTTTATTATGTTAGACTAGCTTTTGTCCGCGGCTCGGCCCGCGTAGACGAATTCTAATTTTTGATAGGATTTGCGTGAAATCCGTTCTCGGTAAGCGTATATGTCCCGAAAAGAGTAACTATCCCAATAAATGAAATATGTAATATATCACAAAGCGATTTACGTTTATTGTGCACATAATAAATATTTCACTCTTATTTTTTTTAAATTTTTAGCATAGCATCTTAGAAGATTCTAATATATTTGTCACTTATTAATTAACACTAATATATTTTAACTCATTAGCTTATAAAACAATAGAGCTATTGATATAATAAAATGTTTGTATTACAAACCCAGTAACATGTATAGTAAAAATCTATCTTATAAAAGCTTTCATTTACCATGTTACCCTATAAAAATAAAATGAACAATATTAATTACCGATTTATTTTTATTTTATTGCTTTTCTATGAACGGTCCATCTATCTCTACATTTGTGTAAGGCTATAATTTTTAGTGTCAAATGTTTCCGTTAAAACCGGACACAAAAATGATTCTAATGAAATTTCTAAAAATCATTAAAATTATGAAATTTTTATTAAGACTAAATATCTAATAGATTCCGAATCTAGTGATTACTTGTAGGTCTAATAAAAATCTGCTATTTCTATAAATGTAATCCGTTGCTGAGATTCCAGAAAAAAAGAAACGGTTTGCAGAACTAATATTTATTATGATTAATTTTGAACTTTATTTTCTTTTTAAAGTATTTCTTCTAAAATACAATCTAATTATAAGGTGTTGTTTAAACATCATAAAAATAAATATAATCTGAGTTTTGTATATTTGTATAACAATTAAAACTTTATACATTGTAATTGCATAATAGTTTTAAATACAGAAAATAATGTTGCGATGTCTAAATTATAATTGGGTCGAATAAATGAAAATCAACTCGAATATAAAAAAAAAAAATAAAATGACATACCGCAAACGAAAAATAAAACAGAAACAATCACAAAATGCACAAAAAATAAATAACACAACGGTTTAGTAACACACAGTGCGAAAGTTCACACCCATCTGAGCTTAGAATTTTGGTCCTCGGTCTTAAATAGGTGCGGGCGCGCAGGCGCGGTCGACACGGCATGATTGACAGACGTGTCTTTTTTGTTTAAGGAAATCTTTGTACATAAAATATACATTAGAATAATAAAAAAATTTCGTGGAATAAAAAGTTTAGATGTTCAATTAATATTAATGGCTATTATACAGTTTATTGTAAAATGTCTACTTCTTAGTAAGTGACATAATTCGATTTGAACACAACGATTCACTGTACAAATGTAACAACTTTTTGTTTACAAAAGAAATAACCGCAATCTCAATTGAAAAGAAAATCAATACTAGTATTTTAATAAGTAGCAAAATAGCATTAAATTTTATGAACCAGTCACAACTGTTTTTTTAAATCTAATATATTCTTGTAATATTAATTACTTTTATATCAAATGCTAACACAGTTTTATTAACTAAAGGTCATCGATAAAAAAATAAATGAAAAACGAAAAACAAGTATTTTAAGCACAAAAACAATTTTCTTATAAATCATATTCTAACCATAAATACGACAGTAATATTTAACATAAAGTCCTATAGGGTATAAGAAAAACTGGCAAACGTATGTATAATCTGTTACATTATCATCCAATTGATAATCGTAATACAGATCGTTAAACGGCAAGTACGAACCAGATGTTTTAAATGAGCGATCGATCCGAACCAGTCGGTACTTAGTCGAACCAGTTTTCAACTTTGTATGCGCGTGCGGCGATCGCTTAGCTGTGGCAGGTCTTTTGTCGTTGAATTGGTTTGATCGATTCGCATGCTGTTAGAGTTAGCCACCTTTGTGGAATAGACGGTCGTCTCTCGATTTGGACTTACCAGAGGCCTTAGACTGAACTTTCTAAA
>BGZK01003388.1:0-26197 GCA_005406025.1 Eumeta japonica
TCTGATTTATCTTTAGCTGGTACCCGGTTCTAAAACAATCATTTAGTTGTTTATGAAATCTTTTAAAAAGTTATTTAAAAAGGCATTCTTTATCATTTTTTCTTTTGAGTAAATCTGTTTTTATCGAGTGATTATAACTTTATAATTCATTTGGCTACTTTACATGGGAATTAGACCATGGCCAATGAAGTCTCATTTACTTTTGTACGGAGCAATTGGAAAAGCAGTTCCGATCCAATTTATTGTCCACTGGCAGTAATTCCATGGTCTCAAATTTTTAGTTGGGTACCACCACTAAATTATTCTTTATAACATAAAAGTTCTAAAATTCGTATAGATTACATTTTTAGTCACTTCCACATTAAACAAACTCACTCTGTTTCTACTATTATCACTAAATGTTCTGATATTTGCGTTCCACTATGGAGATGGATGTAAATATATAGATAGATGAATAGGTAATTAATTTTAATTCGGCTCGTCCTAGGTTTTACTAATACTCATTGAAGAGTAATTTCTGGTGATAAATCGCAGTATTGTCCCTTAACTCCTAACCCTTATGGAGTGCTGTAGCTTCCGTCATCAGTTCAGTGGCATGATATGATAACTCCCGTATGCAATAACTTGAACAACTAAAAAAGAGAGCTCAAACACGCTAAACGTGCCTATAATATTTGAGAGTTTCCGTCGATTTTCCTGGAATCTCATTATCAGATCGTGACTTGGTGACTGTGGGATCACCTTTTTAAAGGAAAAAATTACGGAATCGGTCCACAATTGACGAAATGATCGCGTTAATCAACGCGCCCGGATCGTAGTGCCCCGCTCCGCCGTCTCTTGTCTGTTTTTTACTATATGAAATTGTGGGATGAAAAGGTGCCAAAGAAAAATGTATAAATCGATTTTGATTAAAATTAAATATAAACATAAAAATATTTGAATAAACTCGATAAAAATCTGTCAAATAAGAAAAAACTAAAGTCTCAACTTAAAAATTATCGATTAATCTTATATATCGTAAATGGTAATAGAACAAAATTTTTAAACAACATTTTTGATGTCAAATTCATTAAAGTAGGTTTTCTTACAGTGGTGCATAGTGGCGTAATCTACTTACTACCATCGAGATTATTAAGCTTATTTTTAATATTTCCTTATCACATTATATATCCGATATCGTCTTTCAATTGAAATTAATCAAAGAAAACATTAGTATTAATAACAAAATAAACTTTTTTTCAACATTTTTAACGTATTTGGCAACACAGCTTCTCAATCGAAGCGAGTGTCAATGTCGGTAAGATTGACGAGCGTCAATCACCTTTCTTATGGTGACGCGCGCTGTTTCGAACGTGTCTAGGAAAAACTTTGCTTAAACTTTATCTAAAATCTGTTCCACTTTTAACGCTTATTATGGCTTCTCCTCATAAGATGGATTCGGCACAAAGGTTCGACGGAGTCAAACAAAAGTATAATTTCAGAAAACTTGAAAAAATCGCATGGCGATTGTACGTTTTAAGAGCTTACTATTTTCAGTCTAATACAATTTACATTTTATGTTTTATTGATTAATTTAATTGAAACTCAAGTAAATATGTTATGGCACTCGCTTTTACAGCTACAAAACCTTGCTACTTTAGATAGAGCCACCGAAAAAGCAAAGTCTGAAAGAAAATTTCTGATGAATGGATTAAAAGATTTGGAGTCGGAAGTTTTACGCCTCAGAAGGGAAGAATGTATGTAATTACGTGTATTATTTTATTAATAATTTTAATTTCTGTATTACTAGAATTAGTTTTATATCCAACATAAATATAGCTATGTATTTTGGATGATGTCAGCTACATATTACACTCGTTTAACAAGAACATAGGTTGACATTAAGGTTTTATGATTGCTTTTTTGAAATTCCTGAAAAATTAGATAAAAATTACAAACATTGTTGTATGCAGTGCTATTTCTGAAATTCAACCACATTGTAACTCTGACATTGTTTCTCAACGATGCACGATTCTATTAGATGTAGACTCCATAAACAAACCACGTTCAATGCGTAAATTTTGTACTAAATAGTAAATAGATGCAAATATGTTATTGTCATTTTGATAAAGTTTCTGTCATATTTATCATTGCAAATGTTTTTCAGATGAGTTACTCAGTCGACGAGATTTTCGTGATGAGTGTGTTGTGAAAGGACTGATGGATACGGAGAGTGTAAATGATGAAGGATCGGCTCATGGTGACGAGGGCAAGGTTTTAGATTTCCAGGAACACCAGGTGAAATATAGACTTGCTACCTAGTCTAGGCTTTGTTTTAATGGTAATTTCTACGGCTACCTATTGTTACTAAAGTTAATATTCATTGTAGATTAATAGTTGAAATCTTATTCATTTTACATTGAAGGTTGATCAAAACAAAAGGTCAAAGTAAATGTAATGTTGACAGTTGTTCTATTATCGCGTTGGTAAAAACGTGGCTCTCGGATGTTGTATCTGTTGTTGTGTGCATGTAACAAAATAGCTAGCTACACATTTTGTTAAATACACTGTAGTATGAAGGATATCATTTTCTTCCATTAAAAAAGAGATATTAGGTAATCCGATTTATTTTCTGCAAGAGTCGTAGACGCTGTTCATCATTTTTAAATTTTCAAGTTCTATCCGAGTTCCGAATAAATAATAGCTCTAAGTATTGGAAAAGAAATATATATATAGTACTATGCAGATGGAAGCTTCAGCATCATGTAATGTTATATTAAAATAATCCAATAAAATGCTACTCTAACTTCCAGATCTAGGTATCACAAGGAAATGGAGGTTCCTACAAAGAATTTTAAAGATACAATACAAATTTATGTGAGACAATTTTCTTAATAATTTTTATTTTAATAAAAATGAAATGATTACATTACATTAATTTTCACAGCTTCGTCATCTACGATATTCTATAGAGAAAGTTGAGAAGAGGATTCAGAAATTGAAAACATAGATGAAGAAATAAGACGTTGACCATAAAATTATAAAAGATGTATTCCAAAGTAAATAAATGTTATGTTCTAAAGTGTTTTCTCACGAATAAGTGAATAATTCAATTGTTTTTTTCCTTTAAAATTTCTTTTTGTGTCACTCAAGTCACCCAAATTCTTTTGATGGGCATTACAATAGTATTTAAGTACGGATCGTTATTCTTACTCTGATTCTATTTTTTTTTTCATATTTTAAGTTATGTGATTAAGATTTCTTTTTAATTACAATTTGTTACTGTTAGTTATGAAAAAATTAATGTGTTACTCAATGTAAACTTACTAAAAAATACCAAGGAGTGAATTGGTTTTATATTCTTTATCTTAGACTAAATACGATAGATAATTTTATAAGTTATTCATTTGTGGAGAATTTCATTTGTTTGTAATTAAAAACTCATAAATTAAAGTTGTTTTATTCTATTTAATAGCAGTGTCTTTAAACAGTTTAGCGAGTGAGGTTTTTTGTATAGTTTATTTCTTAAAATTTGTTATTTTTATGATTTCATGATAAATAAGGTGTTTTTCATGATAAAATTGGTGGCTGTAGTTGGCGAAATTTGTGTCTGTTGGCAACTGGATATTTTAATGGGCATCGAAAACACATAAGAAAATTAATATCGTCAAATTAAAATATCGCACTCGGTATCTCACCGACGGTAATAACTTACCATCGGCGGTTACTTTATTGTGGTGACATTCCCTTATAGCGGTTACAGTACCAATAAATTACAGACAAATATTTGTAGACTCATCACACATAGGGCGAAATTTAAAATAACGTACTGGAGACACTAAATGATTTGACTAATATGTTGTACATGCATTAATATATGTTTAGACGAAGCAAATATTTTTAGGTAAGAACTAATTTCAATTAAAAAATAAAGAAAAATTACTTGAAGCTTTTTGTTGTCATGTCGAATTTGAAATTTTTAACAATATTTGAATTATTAATAATGCTTATGACTGTTACTAAATTCTATTACAAAACAGTAATAAAATTTAATAACAGTAATAAGCCACTTGCTCTCACGCAGACGATACGTGACGAAATTATTCGATCCTGGCAAGCCTGATCAGGATAAGAGGATAAATTTATCAAATTATTGTATTGTCATTGCTCCTTGATAAGTATGCAAAGTTTCAAATTAATCAAACTTCTTAAAATTGATGAAAATTGTGCTCAAAAATTCCGTTACATACATGGATACATACAACCCAAGATTATATTAATCCTGGCGGTCCTAATATGGATAATGGGAAACTGTTATCAAATTATTGTTTTGTCATCGGTCCTTGAGATGTGTGCAAAGGTTCAAGTTGATCAGACTTCTAGAAACCGGTGAAAATTAAACTCAAAGATTCCGTTACATACATAGTTACAACCCAAGCTTATAAAAACGTGTTAAAAACAGATTAGGATACGCGATCTATTTCAATACGGATTTATCTCATTATTATCTCTGAATTCATTATAACTCTGGAAAACTTAAATTCAACCCTAATTTTACCGCGTTTTGACCGCCTAATAATTAATCAATCAATCCGTGGCTATAAAATGAGTACGATAAGAAAAAACGTAATGTGTAGAGCTTCTTATTTTTAGTCTTGCGTTGAATTTGTAATAATTTATTTGTATGAAAGCAATAATGTTTTGGTGTTCCCCAGTGTCACCAGTGTCATAGAAAAGAATATTTTTTTCAGTATTATAGAATGCGCTTCGTACAAATTACAAATAAAGTCATTTGTTATAAAGTAACGCCAACAGATGGCGCTATCACACAAATAGTACATTGTTATCTACTATAAATACTAGATGACACTTAATGCTGGCTTTTATAGCTCATACAACTGCAAGGCGCGGATACTTAAATTAAGGCTGTTTCAAATTTAATGGGTTCAATTTAAAATATCTGTCACGACACATTAAATCAGCTACACTCCCTATTATGTGGTATCTCTTAGAAATTATGAACGTTAGAATTAGAAAGTTATGGAATATTTAAAGGTTGAGAATAATCTTTGCTCGTCTTCGATAAATACAGCGAGTTGAAATTATTTTGAATACATCACAATTCTGACGTACTGACTCTCTACACGTGTAATATAACAATATAATTAATATAAAACAGAGTTAAATTGTGAAGAAGATGATACACGATTCAGTTGTATCGACGGTGTGGAGTGACAAAATAGGTACATATCAAAAATGTAGACATAAAGCATTATGAATATTGTAAGGTAGGCTTCAGATTGTCTCTTAAATATAAATTATATTAGATTAACCACATCAGGTAACATAAAACATTGGATATATGTAATTTATTTATGTAAAAACTTTTTTTTTATAGAACACTTCAAAAATAATTGTTGAACGCGAGAATTTAATGCGACAATTTACAACAATAATGACCGGTCTGAAATACAAATTCATAGATATGAATATTCGTAAGCACCTTCATTATTTTATATTTAAAAACATTGAAAATATTAATCGTTCTGGTGGTATCGTTCATACCTTCTAGGATATTCGAAAAGAAACGTCAAGTTAAATACGTTGCCCTGAAATTTCGCTTCTGTGGACTGAAAATCCTAGACATGAAAAAGAAACGGACGAGTACGAGTGACTCCACCCTTTGAGGGCCCCTGCGCTAACTTATTAATTTATATAGATATTTCATCTGTCAAGTGTCAATGATTTTTTTGGATCTCAATGCCTGTACTGACGATATATTAGTCCCAAGGATTCCAAAATTTTGCTTTTGTGTTAATGTTGAAAATCCTGGAAATTTTCAAAGACGAAAAAGGGCAAGAGTATGGACCATGCCCAGTATAGGGTTCCATAGCCATTATTACAAAGCAATACACTAAAGATTAAAAAAACTACGTTACAAATTTTTTTTCATATTCCCGCACAAAGTAGGTCTAAACACTTTTGTCGCCTATAACTAGAAAATAGCGGCCAATTGCGGTCGGACTCGCGCACCGAGGGTTCCGTACAAACCTGTATATAAGTAAAGGTTCGCCCATCACGAGAATCGAGTCCTAGTTATGGTATTTTTATTGCAAAATGAAATCCATAACATTACAATGTGGAAAGGTGGAGGAGTGTATTTAAATCTAAGACAAAGGTCTTTTTATCGTCTCAGTAATCCTTTATCTTATGTTAACACATTTCATTTATTTTATAATGTAACTGAAATACCTACACTAGCCCTGCTGCAGTCTTGCAAAAGTTCTTTTATCGACGTTATTTATTTACAAAATTTTTTTGTCACTAAATAGAAATCTGATTCAAAAATACTAATTAAGTATGTATTAAATTTGAACCAGATCTGTAAATGGTGACTGAAAAAGGTATGGATAGTACCACATTGAACATTGGAGTTAGAAAAAACTTTATCTGTAGCTGTTCTACTTCTTATAGTGCCAGTGTATATTAACGGAAACATGTTAATGGATGAAAAATATGTGGAAATTCCATTTTGGAGATTCATTTTAAAATCGATATTGAAGTCTCCCACAACAACCAGACGAGAACATGAAGTATACCCGTTGAGGTTGCTGCCGTATATTGTTGTATTTATGCATTCTATTGCAACATTAACTTGACATTGTGGTGACCTGTATACAGTTATCACTCTGACATTAAACATTTCAAAATGCAAGCATTCACAATGGCCGTTTGCTGCGCCTGGTTTATTTAAATAATATCTCTTACCTGATCCATCTGTCACGGCATCCTTAAGATTGCGCCGTACATACGCGATGAAATGTTGTCTCCTTCCCATACATAGAGATAAGTCGCGGTCATTGCGATAATTACAATAATGTTCATAATTTTTTCCAGCTTAACGGCAAATTAGACCTGGATTTGATATGAATTTCAACTTGATAATTCTACGCGTTCATGATGAAAAGGGTAATAAGTTTATAATTATTTAAAAACTTTTTCTTTATGTATGCTATAAGACGTTGTTTCGTTCCAAATTTCAAGATTTTAAGTTCACGGGAAGTACCCTATAGATTTTGATTCTCTTGCGCGTGTCGAAAATTTGCGGCATAAACAGCTGTATCTTTTGAATACGTTGGTTTGGAAGTTTGATTTTTTCACAGCTCCAAGGGACAGTAAACTTGAGTATTTGATATGAATTTCAGCTTGATACCTTAACACGTTCCTGAGAAAAAGGGTCTTGACAGACAAACGGAAGGACAACAAAGTGATCCTATAAGGGTTCCGTTTTTTTCCTTGAGGTACGGAACCCTAAAAACATCTAGGTATATCAATTATTACTTTTTTAATTATTACTTAAAGTAGTGTAAACTAAGAAGCACCAGCTAAAGAGCGTACCTTCATGGTACTTACCTCCTTTTGTTGAGAAGCACAATAACTTAAAAACGGTATATCTGATTATGTTCAAAATAATTTTCATTGTAAATATTTATTCAGCGTCACCTTCGTAATTTTTTTCACATTTTTTGGACTGATGGTTTAAAAAATAAAGGAAGAAACACAACTTATGCTAATTTCGTAGAGAATATTTTTGAAAATATTCACTTAGAAACATTTTTTTTAGGTTTTGTTACATGCATGAAGTGCCCCCTAGAAATATTTATTTTTGTTATTTAACTATCGAATTAAGTAGCGATTTATACAAGCCACTTATACTCCGAATTTCATGGATATACATCCGGTAGTTTTGAATAAAATGCCTGTGACACGCGGACGGTCGGAAGGATATGATGAAACTAGAAGGGTTCCGTTTGCCATTTCGGCTCTGGAACCCTAAAACCATATGTCTGACCATGTGTAAAATAATTTTCGTAGAAAGTATTTAGCCTTTGTATATTTTTTTTACATTTTTGGATATACGGTCAAAATTTGTTAAAAATAAAGGGGACCCAATTTATACTATTTACTTAGCGATTATTTTCTAAAATATTCACTTAATCAAAAAAATTGCTTACAAACCTTAAAGTGTTTTGAAAATAACTGTCGAAATATGTGCAAACACGTTGATGTTTGCTGAAAAAATTCTTCCCTCTTCTACACATATGAACTGCTCCCTCCCCCCTTAAAATAATTACTTTGCTACTTAAGTACCTAACCAAGTAGCGGACTTATTCAAGACATATACTCTAAATTTCATCGATATATATATCTTGTAGCTTTTGAGTAAAATGCCTATGACATACGTACAGACGGATGGGCGAACATAACGAAATTATGGTTTGTTTTAGCCATTTTGGCTACGGGAATCCAAAACCGGTTAGAGCCCGACTCGAACACCGATTTCGTACCACAATACAATGTATTTTGTTAAATACTGGAAAGATTTCATTTATTAGCGAGTATTTAGCACAAGCCCCACTCGCACTTTGAACGATTTTTATTTATTGTTTTTCATGTTTTGTACTATGATTCTGATTTTACTTATTAGATAGAGAAATATACTAATACGCACTATTATTTTTGTATTTATGAGTGTTAGTTTATTCAAGACTTTGAAGGAACTGAAACGGAAAATCTTTAGACTTCATATAGGTTTTCCTGTATACTTTAAATAAAGAATACAATACTATTTTTTACTTTAAATGCAGAAGTTTCGGAGATAAGGAGAAATGGGGAATTTTCATTTATTGTCTTACATAATTATAAAACTTTTCCATTTTTAAGTTATGAAAGTGCGTTCATTCAATATACCACAGTCAATAGCTATAACTTTTTTTTTTATTTTCTAATTTGCCCCTAAAAGTGACCGTCACATAAAATTTATTGATTTGTTACACGCCCGTGTGTTTAAATCACAGACATACCAAATATCAAACATAATGGGTCCAGTACATTCAAAGCAAATTAACTGAGACAGACGTACAAACGGACGCCTAGTGATCCTATAAGGGTTCATTTTGAACCTGCAACCTAAAAATTAGCAAAACCGTCGTATTTCCAAACGAAATTGTATGATAATAATAGCAATCTTTGTGCCGCCATTGAATTTTTAAGAACTGCGAAAAAAGATGGCGACTTTAAAAAGCATAACATGTATGCGGACGGGCAACAAAGTATATGTTACCTGAGAAAATCTTTCATCCGAGCTACATAGGAGTTCCATTTTATCTAATTTGGTTCGAAGTATCTGGTAAGAGGATATTCATTAATATGCGAAAAGACGCGAACTCTACAAAGTCACAATGCTAATTATTGCATTTTAAAAAGGTTAAATACGCTCATGCTATTTACAATAGGCGATTTCCATCAAAATATATTTCATCATTATCAACCATATTGCGTCTATGCTAAAACGGTTTTCTTACACTATGCCTACTAATGTCGGTCTTTGGATACATACTAATCAATAAATTAATGTCCTTAAATATTTTTCGGTATATTTCATTTTTATCTCATATTATGCATTACAAGCAATCGATGCTCGTGACACATATTGCATTCGCTCTTGTAGTAAGACCAATGCGACGTTTAGGACGTTCCTCAATCTCCCTGAAGATCAAGTTTCTTGACCTTGTGGGATTCATCGATGCTTGTGATCATATTGTACGTCTGGCAATTTTTCATTACTATGTCGCAGACAAAGAAAGCCCTTCGTGTTCGCTTGAACGAATTTCTTCCACCTAATTTTGTTAGTCGTAAAGTCGTAAATTTATTCGTCCATAGCTGTCGAGTTTATTAACCGCGCGTATAACTTTCAAAAAATCGGGAGTCGTGGTTTTGAAAGATCGTTCCTAAGTGAATGTGTACCCAATTGCATATTGATATAGAGTCGAAATCGATAAAGTAAAAGTTCGCGTTCGGAGCATGCGCATACAGGGTCGTGCTCTCGAGATTGGACGCAGAAGGTCACCTTGACAAAACATCCGCGCCGGCCGGCTTACGGACGCGATCTTCGTCACGTATTAAATAGAAGAGAATTATTAAGAACTTTAAAAGGGGGTAAGTTCATTTCATTGATATAATAATCCATTAATTTTTAGACGTCACAGGATTTAATTTTTTTAAATAAATTCAATGAGTATTTACAGAGAATTTCCTCATGACGCGTAAGCGTAGCAAAGCGCGCAGTTTGAATCGGTTTGAAAACGGCACTACGATAACGGCGTATTAAGCTTATTTTATAATATTCGTTTTTTTTTTATTATACTTTCTATGATTGTAATAAATTTTGTGTATACCTGGAAGTTAATTAAAAATACAATATTTATTTTCACTTAATTTTATTCGTATTTACGATTTGTCTATTTCGAAGTAAATTATTTGAAACAAACTGTAATTATTATATCTTCGAAGTACGGAATAATAACTTTTTTTAAAATTCAAAGCATCCGTTTATCTTATTATTTATTTCTACAGAAAAAAAAACCATAAACACGATGTATAACACTTATGAAAAAATTGTATTCATCGTTTAATTTCAATTTCAGCTTAAAACTGTATATTGCATCACCTTTCATGAGGCGTGCATGCAGTCACGTAGATAAGTATCTACTGGGCTGTAACGAGCCTAATACAATCGAATAAAATGAAACTTTTAGCATTGCAAAGAAATTCATTCATGTGTAATATTGGCTAATGTATCGTGGAGAATATCGTTGTAAACCACAAAAATAACATGAGACGGGTGCCATATATAGTCGGTATTCATCGCCTCCCTCGTCAAAATGCCTTCACTGAATTTCAAATTGTATAGTATTGCATAATTAAATCATATATACGAATTAAGTAAACTTTCTGCATTATTAATTTTAAGTCACATGAATTGATTTTTATTTAGTTTTATGTTTTTTCACTTCCCGCTATGAAAAATGATAAATTTTCATTCATTCGGAAAATTACGGTTATCAGTCCGATTTTTGAACCATTTTCCGAATGACGTCTATATATGTATGTGCATCTCGCTCTCTCTCTCTCTCTCTCTGTTTGGGTGTATACCTTACATAAATTTTGCACAAATTAACCTCAGTTTGCAACATTCGAAAGAGGTTCACTCAACTTTGAAGTTTTCAGATTTTTTTCTTAATATCTTTTAGACTATTCTAGCGATCGATATTAAAATCCAATTATTTAATTAATTAAATCTTAATTATTTAAATAACTAGATTTTATTAATTAATTAAGTCGATGCACCTTTCCCAAATAGGTGCATCGACTGCCTCAAACTGCATAAATATCGGTTGATTTTTTCAAGACATGTCGTTAAAGAAAAATTTGTCAAAGAGTATTGTTTTACAATATTTTGAAAGCTGCTCCACTAATTAATTTTAAAATCTATCCATTTATTCTACTTAAAAATAACGTTAATTGTTGCTAAATGCCTCAAAATCAGTGGATTTTTTTAAAGGTTATTGTCGGAGAAAAAATTTCATTGAGTTTTTTGAAGTATTTTTAAACTATTTCACTGATAAATTCGAAAATCTAGCCAACTGTTTCTTTTAAAAAACAGCGTCGATCGTTGTAAATTACATTAAAATCGGTAGATTCGTTCGAAAGATATTATCAACGAAATATTGGAAAAAATTGTTTTTCAAAATAACATGTAAATTCTTGATTGTTTGATGTTGGGTACGTGGTCATTTTTTCGGCTTAGAAAATGATGCGTCGAATGCCGAAAAGCAGATCGAAATCGAACAATGTATTCTGTAAGATATCGTAGTTGAAATGTTTAAAAATAACGTTCTTAACTTCTCGCTATTAATCTTTTTCAATTTTTATAGTGGAAAGTTAGAAACAATATTTTATTATAAATTTGGAGAGTTTTTGTTTTCAACTCTATTTTCGAAAACAGCTTTCACCAGGTTTTAATGTTTTAGATTCCTAGGAATTTATTTCGACCATTTTTTTAGTGATGTCTATGCACGGACGTGCGTGTGATGTGCATGCGTGTGGTGTACGTGTATGTATTTTTTTGAAGTGCGTGCGTGTTGAAAAAATTTTTCAAACAAAGTTCGTTGTAAAGATCGTGCTAAAACATTAAACTACGAGATAAACATAAAAAAATAGGTTTATCTTCAGAAATGAAGGATAGAAGTATCTTTTTTAAACGTGTTTTCTAAAATTGATTTAATTATAAACTGGATATTGTTTAATTGAACGGTTAATAACAATGGTTATATCTTCCGCTTTAATTAACTGAGATTGCCAAAGTAGGCTAATAAAAATTATTATTATGAATAGGTACATAAATGAAATGTAAGTAAATGATCTAGTGTCATCTTTTATCATCGTTATATATAAATGCATTTAATATTTTTTTGTTACGTTTCGATTACATCATAATTTCAATTACAAAAAAGTGATGATTTCTAATTAGCTTTCAGTTTTAGAACGTCATCTTAACTGTCATATTTGACAGTAATCGAAGTAATAACTGTAAATTATTGAAATTGGGTCCTTAATTAATGAAGATGTGCAAACCTGAAATAATATTAAAGGATGTTTCACAATTTTATAATGTGTTTATGTGTGAAGTCTACCTTATAGTGATTCATTGCCGCTGCCTTTTATATAAAACGCATTTCGGTTACAGTCATGCCATTCCGTTTCAAACTTTCAGAGTGTACAGTACTTTGGTTTATTTATCGAATTTGAAACTTTGCCTTTCTCTTGATTCAAAGTTTAGTTTACGATATTGTTTTTTAAATAACTTTACATTCGTAAAAAAATTGTGGACAACTTTAACGGGTAAGTTTCATATCTGTTGGCTTAGATCATTTCTGATTCAGTAAACAGGTACTACGAGCATTATCACAAAGATCGGTTTGAAATTTCAAGTGAAAATTAGTATAGTTTAGTGATATTTTTAGACCAATTTAGTAATTAAATCAGGAATGTGTATAAGATGGAAAAATGAATCATCTTTAGATGCTTTTATTACCAGCTACCAACATGTCGACTGTCGATAAATTATTGAGAAATGTCATCTCCAAAGATGAGACAAATGGGAACAAAGTTACTATTGTTGGAGTGGGACAAGTCGGCATGGCTTGTGCATTTAGCATTCTAACTCAGGTACATTTTAAATACTATTCCAACAAATGACATCATCATCATACTCTGGTTGTAATTATTTAATTGCATATTTTCCTTTCTTCAAAACAATAGCAATAGAAATATTGCGGAAATCTATTTATTAACCCATTTTTAAATTATTATTAGCTATGATGATAATGTAGTAATTATTTACACATATAATGTTTTGGCAGTCTATATTTGAGTGATGTAGGGAATTATTGTCAAACTCTTAACCTTTCAACCTTGAAAATGCATTATCACATTATTAATTTGAGCCCAAGCTCAAAAAAATTATTGAATTCACCTGGATGGTTGCCCTTATGTAATTTGATTTTTGCAAAGTCCTGAATATGTCTTTTATTTACTTTCGATAAATGCTTGCATGCTTATTTTTCATAAACATATGAAAGTTAATTTTCTCGAGATATTTAACATTCTAGAAACATTTTTTTCTCTCCGTGAATGTCAACAATAATATTTATTGATAAAACTTTGGCACATATATAGTATGCATTATGAAAACAGAAGATTAATTAATAATACTCGCTTGACTGCTCAACAACTTTTTGTATTTCACTTTTATATCATAAACATACCATCGGTATTATGAAATTACAATGTGACTATTCTTTTTTTCCTTCAAACTTTATTAACTGTACTTATATTATTCTGTACTCACTGGTACAGTACAATGCATGAAACTCTGCCTCATGAAAGCATTGCAATTGCATAAAATAGGAATGCAAGGGAGAAGGCGGAAAGATCAGTGTTGTAATTGCGCATTGCATCATTTACAGGCAATTCATTTGCATGTCAACTGTTGGATCCTTCAAACAAAGATTTTTACTACCTTAAATTGCACATTTTATTATTGAACTTCTCTGTACAATGTTCCATGATTTTCTGTATGTTTTTTAGCATATAAAATTTTTAATATGTTTAATAATTCTCCATGGTTTATCATGTCGGTGATATCCATACATATAACCATATGTACTTTTAAACTATGCAATTCTCATATATCATTGTTTGTAAACCTAAATATAGAAATAAGTAAATAAATTCAGAGTGGCAGAGTTTGAATTGTACTGTACCTAGGTAATCACCAACACTTCTCATAGATAGAGTTTGATAGTTCAAATTTCAGGAAATGCTAAAAATTTTGAGGTAATCAGATGTCAATTTAACAAGTATTTTGAGATATGAAGGATTTAACTAGTAAAATCTTTGTCTTAAATAGGGACGATTACTAAGTATACTTTTCAAGTTATAGATTTGCCTATATATAAAATGAACGTTTGTATATGTTACTGCCAAACTCCAATAGGGTTCAAACGATCACCATAAAAATTGGCATATATACATATTTTTCCACGAAGGTTTTTGTGCTAACCTCTTTGTTGTAACTCCCCACCAGGTGGTACTGGAGCACATCAACTTTTATACCGTCCTACCAATCACCATGAAATTTGGCAGTTACATGTATTTTGTGTGGAGAATTCCATTGTGCTATCCTCTTTGTTGCATCTCCCTACCAGACATGATATAGACTGCCATACATATGCCAGGTTCAGCTAATTATTAAATAAAAATTCAAGTAACGAATTACAACTCTTACGTCTTATACTACATTAAGTATTAGGAGATATGAATTTTCTAATTGATTTTTAATAATACAAAAAAGAAACTACTTTATTTGATACATTTAATATTATGACTAGCTACATGAATTCAGAGCTTTTAAGGTCTTTGATGCAGGAATCATTTTAAATTTAAATTTTCTATTAAAGAGAAAAAAGATTCAAAGTGTACTAAAAGATTTTTCCATAGGGAGTCTCCAACGATATTGCACTCATTGACATGATGGAAGATAAACTTAAAGGTGAAATGATGGATCTTCAACATGGGTCGACATTTTTGCGAAATGCCAAAATTCGTGCCAGCAAAGGTATTATTTCACTATTATTTAAAAATGTTACACTTACATTACTGACAGTAGCCAGTGTACAAGTATAAACTTAAGTTCTGATCCAATGAAAGTTTAACACATTGTTTTGAAGTTATACTTCTTTTGGCACGTTTGGATGAGAGTGAATTTGTGAGCTGCGCGCGCACAAACGACATGATGAAGTTAGCCACAGAATAGAAATAATAAAAAAATATATTTTCAACACTGAATATAGTTACAATACTGAGTGTTCATACTATATAGTACATAGTACAGAGTGTTCATGCTATATATTACATAGTACTTATATTCATAACCCAGTTCTTGCAAAATATAGTATTCATATGAATAATCAATTTTGAGTATTAATTTTCTATAATTATTATTTTTTGTTCAATTTATTATATATATAAACATTATTTGTAAACTTTTAACATTGTGTTGTGAAAAATTGTGAAAATTTGAAGTGTTTTTAAATATTAGAGGTTAACCATGTAAGTATAATATATAGATATATTTCTAACGAACTTATTATTTTTCTAACAAATAATTGAATAATAAGTACACACACTCTTTTTTTAAATGTATTTGACTCATTCACATAATGAATAATGATTATATATTTGTACTGTATTGTTATATTGTTACGTTAATAAAACATTTTCAATTAAACAAAATCGTTTTGATTGATTTTAATATTTATTGTCGATTACTACTGCATTTGAGTTATTTTAAATATTATTCATACCAAAGAAGTATAACTTCTAACGTGTGTACATAAGTACACACACTCTTTTTTATTTAATATACTTTTAAAAGTGTATTTTAAATTATAATTTCTTAATGCTCTTGTATCAAATCGGTTGAATAGAAATTATACATTTCTTGTATTATAAATATAAATTTATTACAAGTTTTAAGCAACCAATGCATTCAACTTCATTCTTATTGTAGCTGTAATTAGTGTTTCTTCATAAAGTGACTAACGCTGGTGGTAAAGCACTAATCATTGTATAAATACTTCCAAGTGAATTATGTGAGATATTGAAAGAAATAGTTGTTGTGACTTTCGATAGAATTAAAAATATTTTTTTGTAGCTTGTAAATTAAAACAACTGGAAAAAAATTTCTGAAATACTAAACCATTCTGATTGAACAGGCTTTCAATTAAAAGGAACCACATTAAATCAATTCATAGATATGGGTGCTTCAAACCCATAGATGGTCATAGGAGTCAAACTTATAACATCCCTCACTCCTTTTGATGCTGGGGTTTAAAATTTTTCATTTTGTTTTACATTATACATTAAATATTAAAACTATTGCAATAATAATAAGAGGGTAATTTAAATGAGTGAGTACAAACATAAAATTATATCTACATTTCATAAATTAGACATTCTACTAACAAAATATGTCTTAGATTCAGTATTTCAATGCAACGCTATATGTATATTGTACTATATAATTATGTATTATATATTTGAACTTGAAGTATTTGAGCTGAAATAAATAAATAATTATACATCAGATTACTCGGTGACTGCTGGATCAAAGCTGTGTATCGTGACGGCGGGAGTAAGGCAGCGTGAGGGCGAAAGCCGCCTTGACTTGGTGCAGAGGAACACTGATGTTATGAAATTTATCATACCTAAGGTATAATTATAAATATAATAATGCCATAAGGTACCCATAATCACTTACAATTAATACTTTTATTATGATGAGTGATTGTGAGTTAGTAAGTTAGTAATTTACTAACTATTTAGAAGTATCTAAATGTGTATCTGTAAATATATTTAGGGACGGTATTTTTTTTTATGTGTATTTTATTTTTCCATATTGTGAAATGTAGTGCTTTCTTATTATATTAGCGCTCCTCCTGTGAACTTATTCTGAACTCACTTTTAACAAAAAGTCACTTTTATGATGGATTTGACTTTAGAAGTAACCTGTAAAAGTGATATTTTGTTAAAACTAATTGAAAAGAGGTTGTGAAGAAAGAACTGAATAGCAATTATCCATCTCATGCACATACTAACTTACTACAACTCCATAAACATTTCGGTCTTCTTTTTTTCCAGGATTTTCATTTCAAAACAATTTTTTATTTAATCTTTTAAATTGAAATAAAAATATTTTTTTCTTAAATGTGCCCCTCATTACCAAGACGTCAATCATATTTCTGCTCAGTAGCTTGTGAATGTATACAAATCACAATATGGATGCATCGAGATTTCTTATTAAGTAATCAGAATTCAGCCTTAATTTATGAAGACATTCTGACAATTTCAAATTGTTAAAAAACTATAGGTTATGAGGTGAATTATTCAATGTCCATAAAATTATACTTAAATAGATATTCTATATTTTAGAAAGAAACTTCTTTTGGATTAAAAAAAATAACTTTTCAGATTACTTCTTTTTTTATTGTTTAAGCTATACTAAAGTAAATTAATGTTCGAAATTGATTCAGAAATTTAGGCACCCAAATGTAACAGTCAGAACTTTATACCTATTAATATGAATTTATGAGAATCAAATATCAAATCATTGTTTCAAGAATTGTACGTGGTTATAAGTATTGAATCTAATTTTTTTTTAAATCCACAGTACTTCTAGTCATATTTTTTTTCATCTTTAAAATATGTAAAATTCATTTTCTGGTTACAAAATATTTTAAAGGGAATTATTTTTTCGAGTATTATTTGACATTAAATATTTCTTTGAAGTGAATATTTGACGTAAGTGTAGGAAGTAAAGATGTTGATCGTCTTAGCATATTTTAATTATTATTATGTCTGTGGTCATAAGAAAAAGGATTAAACAAGTACTAAAAGTATAATAAGAAAATGAATATATGCAATTTTTCAGTTGGTGAAATACAGCCCTAATACCATACTTCTCATTGTGAGCAACCCAGTAGATCTTCTCACATATGTGGCTTGGAAGTTGAGTGGATTGCCCAAAAACAGAGTCATTGGCTCTGGTACAAACCTTGACTCCTCACGGTTTAGATTCCTGATGTCAGAGAAATTAGGGATTGCACCAACCTCTTGCCACGGCTTTATCATCGGTGAACATGGAGATAGTAGTGGTAAGTTTAGTGTTTGTATGATAAATTGGCTTTTACAAGAATTTTACATTGTTGTATCCAAATTGAATCATCAACAAAAAATGTTATAAGTTGACATGTTCTTAAATTTTAGGCTACTAAATGGAATATAAAGTTAACATTGCAATGGAGATGCTTTTACATAACATAAAAAGTTTATTGTAGAATTGCCTGTTCGTAAAAAATATTTACAATAATTGCATTTTATTTTACCTTGCATACAAAATATTTTTAAATACTTAGTAGTTTTGCTCTAAAATAAATAAATGGTGATTATTGTTACCTATAAATAATGTAATAGAGAAACCACAATCAGGAAATTTTTTTTTAACGAAAAGAAATACTAAAGAGAGAAAGTAACATTCAATGATTTACAATTTTTTTTTTCTTATGAGTATGTAATTTTATGCAATAATTATTTTTCATAAACGCTTATGTACTTTAACTCTTTCTGGGTAATAATTTGGTCACATAAATTTCCTAGTTTGTGGTTCAAGTATTTTTAATGAAAATGAAACATGAGGAAAAGTATTTCGACGCCAAAGTTATTTGTGCTGCCTTTGATAACAACAGTGCAAAATGTTGAATTAGAATTTTAAAATAATGTGATAAATGTAGAATTGATTGAAAGTCATACAATATAACATGTAGATATATGAAATAATCATACATATGTTAAATTATAACAATTAATAGGTTGGGGAAAAAGTTTATTTGTCTTTCATAAGTAAAAAGCTGCAGTAAAATCTCTTTGGTTATGCTGTTTGATCTGGCTAATTTTGATACCATTAAATAGATAAAATAAAAAAAAAAAGAAAATTAAAAAGTAAAAATTGGCCAAGAACATATCGGACCATGCTCATTATAGGGTTCCAAAGTCTTTATTATAAACAAATGCATTATAGATGAAAAAAGTACATTGTTACACATTTTCTATGTTTCCCGCACAAAATAGTTGTAAGCACTTTAGTCACCTATTACTAGAAATGTCTTATTTTTTCTTGTTAGGAGGTGGGGAGAGTTTTCATGCTTACGTAAGATTGTAAACATCATTTAATTTATGAAGATAGATTTTAAAAAATAAGTAGGTATGCCAACTATTACTATTGAACTAGTGTAAACTAGTGTTTCAGGAAAATAGTGTATTTTTATGGCACTTATGTTCTTTTGTTAAGAAGTGCAGTTTTTAGGCAATAACTCAAAAACAAGATATCCAATCCTATTCAAAATAATCTATTAATTGTTACTTCTGTTATTTTTTTCATATTTTTGGGACATATGGCTTAAAAAATAAATGGGGAGACACAATTTCAGCTACTTTCAGAGAGATTATTTCAAAAATTATTGACATAGTCAAAAAATTGCTTAAAAACCTTAGTGTTTTACAAGATTGTTAAAATGTTTGCTGAAAAAAAAATTTTCAGTTTCTATTACACTTAAATATTTATTTTTTTATTTAACTACCAAAAAGTAGTAACGGCTTTACAAAGCACCTACACTATAAATTTCCATCAATATACATCTTGAAGTTTTGAATAAAATGCTAGTGATATATGATGGACGGATGGATGGATGGATGGATGGACATGACGAAATTATAAGTTCCGTTTTGTCATTTTCTGAACCCTAAAACAGGGTTCCACCATGTTCTATTGTTCTTCTGTTCACCAAAATGTAACATAGAAATTCAATTCATTTTAAAGTTTTATTACAATAAAGGAATAAAATACGACACAAGCTATGAGACTAATTTGTGACGTTTATGGACTTGATGCAGTGTGGGTAAGAGTAGCACAAAACTGGTTCAAGCATTTTCATTCATGTAATTTTGATGTCAAAGATGAACCTCACTCTAGTCGTCCTGTTACAGATAATGTCGATACCGTTTTGGAAAAAGTAGAGTAAGATCAGCATTAGTTCTTACGACATAGCTGAAGAGCGTGGGATAGACCACAAAACAGTTTTGACCCATTTGAAAAAAGTTGAATATACAAGAAAGCTAGATACTTGGATTCCAAACAAGCTCATTGAAATAAATGTAATAAATCATGTACTCATTTGTGATTCTCTATTGAAATGTAATGAAACTGAATCACTTTTGAAAAGATAGATCTCCGGTGATAAAAAAATGGATAACCTGCAACAAGGACATATGAAAAGATCATGGTCAGGCAAGAGAGTTACAATAGACTCTATTGAAACTCGCATTAATTTGCAATAAGTTGATACTATGTGTATGGTGGGGTTGGAAGGGCATTCTTCATTATGAGTTTATACTGCTGGGTCAAACCATCAATTGGTCTCTATTACCATTAGTTGATGAGATCCAAGCATCAAGTAGAGAAAAACGGCCAGAATTATCAATAGAAAGTGTATAGTTTTTCATCATGATAGTGTCAGATCAGACACAAATTTAACCACTCAGCAAATATTGAAAGAGTTTAGTTGGGAAGTGTTATATGTCCACCTATATGTAGCCCTTATGTAACCCTGACCTTTCACCCTTAGAATTTCACCTGTTTCGGTCTCTTCAGAATTCTTTAGGTAGTGTTAGGTTGACACAGGAAAGGATTTTTAAAACTACTTGTCATAGTTTTTTGATCAGAAGTACCAAAATTTGTACAGTAATGGGATTATGTAACTATCTACAAAATGGTAACAAGTTGTTGAGCAAAATGGTATATATATATATATATATATATATATATATATATATATATATATATATATATATATAATGCAAATAACATATAATGAAAAATTGTTTTGAATTTTTATATAAAATATGAAAATACTTTTTCTCTGACCTTATATCAATTAAGAACAAGATGTGCAATATTTCATCTATGTATGTTATTTTGATACTACTTAGAAATATTTTATTGCTGACCTCTAAGCAAGCATATGCCAATTTATGTATGTGAAGGATTTAGATATTTTAAGCTATAAAATAGGTCTCATGAAGAAATAGATGCATAAAATATGTGTTTCTAATTATGTAAGTACAGGTATATTAAAGTATGTGTAATGAATATAATTTCATTACTACTCTAAAGAACATAAGGCCACATATATCAATACATTATATTATAATTTACACAACAGAGTCTGAATAATATGCTCATTGGCACACTGATCTTTATATTAAATCTTTAAACAGGTCGATCCTGAAAATACATGAGTTTTAAGGTACCCTTGCATGTGTCTCTACTTTTACTTCTTAATGGCTTTTTTCTTTTATATGTTATATGATTGAAATACCATTGCCTGACTAACTCATCATGAGATCTCTGAAGCTATAGGTCCCATTGATTTTAACTTTGGCATAGTTACTCTTTTCAGGATATAGATGTTCACTAAGATTTTATGCAAATCCTATCCAAAAAGTTTCTTCATTTTATATCTATGTGGACGAAACTGCAAGCAAAAGCTGTATTTTATATATACATCACATAATCAAATCCACACTGTCTGAATTTATGATTATGTTGCAAGATAATTGTATTTAAGTAACTATAACAGCCGGGAAGAACGCTCATATATTTTTATAAGATAACAAAAATTTGTTAGAATTATGTGTGATATGTTATAAACTTGCAAAATTTATACTATCTAGACTATTTTTGGGCTTACATTTTGGTGGTTAACAAGTGTTTCCAATTTTTCAGTGCCAGTGTGGTCCGGAGTCAACATCGCTGGAGTTCGACTTCGCGACGTTAATCCCAAAATAGCAACCGAGATTGACGACGAAGGCTGGGCGGCCGTACACGAACAAGTTGTTCAAAGTGCTTACGAAGTGATCAAACTGAAGGGATACACTTCTTGGGCTATTGGACTCAGCATTGCATCGCTCGCGCACGCTATTCTGACAAATGCGAGTAGTGTGCATGCTGTATCAACTTTGATCAAGGTTGGTAATGGTATAAGATATTCATATATTAAAAACTTTTCTTTGAGATTTGCTTGTGGACTTAGAATAACTTCTTTCACATATTGTATTGGTGCATTTCAGTAGGATAGCTACCGATTTCGTTCAGTGTTCTGATATTAAGTCAATTTAACCTTTGATCTTGCTTCTCTTTTGGGTCTTGGTGACAAACCCAGTTTCATGCTTAACTCTGAATCTGGCTATATTTTTGGTGTCACCAATCGCGTTCTGCATTCCAATTTTAGTCCTGGTTAACTAGGATCGGCTCCTATTTAGACAATGGTAAGAAGTCCCCTGTAGAAAATTGTCATTTGAAGATTGACAACTTTATTGAATCATTGCTGACTGACGTGAGGATACCATTAGCACATTGATCATCAAACATGATTAAATTTAATAAAAACACTGTTAAATACGCTTGTAGAATATGAGCATGGGCCAAGATATAAATGAAGAAAGTATCCATTTTTACTTGACGTAATAATATATGCCAAATTTCAACCAGGATGTTAGACACTTTTTTGGATTGCAAAAGTGAAACCAACAAATTCGAATTTGCATTTTCTTAGAATAAGGTAAGTTCACATTCGGTGATAAATAAGGATCTGAAATAGAATGTTTTGGTGACAAATGGATTATGATAGTTGCACACTTCATATCACATCTCATTGCTGGGAAGAGGTCTCCACTAAAAACAGGGCCTTAAGCTGTAATCTCTGCAATGCTCTGATGCATGTTGGAAACTTTATACATTTTTAAAAATTATGGTGACCTTTCTTTGGCATGTTGATTTCATTATAATGTTTTGTTATCATAAAGCAAGTGGCAGTTAATTTTCAAAATGCACACGAGTTTGAAATTTGAGTAGAAATGAGGATTAAAACGACAGTGCTACAGGCTCCTAAATCTTGAAAGCACAATTCTGACTTGTGAGCACCTTATAGTAAGCAGGTGGGCATGTCTCAAGTTATTACAGCTGATTTCAATATTTGATTTATACCCTCATCAGATTTACCGGTTATATATTCAATGTGCATTTTTGTGCAGTTCTTTATACATTGTTGATGAATCTGATTGTGAGTAATGTGAGTATGCTAGTTTATAGAACATAAAATATTATAGAATGTTTTAGTAGAGCTTGTTTATAAAAATACTGTATCGCCAAAAGTCCAAAAACAAATTTGTTTCATTGTTTATCATTCATCATTTTGTACATACAATTGCTTAAATATATGAGGGGAGGAGGTGTCAAAGCCGTATGCAAGAAACTATAGTTTTACAAAAAACTATTTTCAGTTTAATTGCCTTTAAATATTTGTTGATCTAAAGTTACATACACCACATCTTATTTTATGCACTATTCGTCTAATATCATTTGGTACAAGATTTTATTACTTTTTTATTTTAACTGTTCTATAGGTATTAAGGTACTGTGATGAAGTCATTTGAGAAAATTTCCAAATCTTCGGAAATAAATAGCTATACAAAAATTAGATGCATGATGAATTTTTTGGAGCCATAAACTGTATTAGCTGAACTGCCTTTTGTTTTATCAATTTTAACATGGAATGCTAAGGAAACATATAATGTAATGGTCTTTGGCAGGGTGAACACGGCATAGAACACGAAGTTTTCCTGTCGTTGCCGTGCGTGCTCGGCGCCGCCGGCGTCACCGACATCGTGCGCCAACCCCTGACGGATGTCGAACTTAAAGCTCTCAACAAATCTGCTGAACTGATGGCGAATGTTCAGGAAGAGTTGAAATTGTAAATGTTCTTTTTTTTGCATCACCTGATTTTAATCTCTCCCTTTTTCTATTTACATTATGCAATGTCTTGTTGTTGAGGATTTATTTTCTTGGGCTGGATTAAGGAGCTGGAAATTTGTCTTTTAGCACATTTTTATTTATTGGATTTTAAACCCCATCAAGTAATGATGGATCTTATCAATCAACCATAATTGACCATGTGCGAATAAGATGTCTTAAAATGCACATTATTACTATTTTATTATCATTTGTGTATGGAAACGTCTGTTTATATTGAAAATGTATGTAATTCAAGATACAAACTGAGGTACAGGCCAATTTGATGGTTTAATTGTTAAGCGCCAAGAGCTGCATTTTTCCGCTAAATAGAGATATGTCTAGAAAAAATTACTGTCATAAAAGACGAGTAACATTAAGGTCATTGCACCTAATAAACACGATAGCTACGAGAAACTTAGTTAATGTTAATTTTTTTCTACTAAAGAAAGTACAGATTACTATATAAATTATTATTCATTAAAATTTAGTGTTTCCATTTGTGTATCAATTTATTTAGGAGCTCCAAAAAAATTGTTACAATAATATAAATTTTGAATATCTTATGTTTTAAATGATTCAATGATTCTTTTTTAATGTAGCTTAATTTCACCATAATCCAGCTCAAAGAAATATTCCAGAAACACCTTATCGGGTGCCAAACTTGATATAATCTACTCTGTGGCTTAATTCAATGCTGCATTGCGTGTTCTATAGTTTTATAATTGTCTAGAAATTTTATAATATCCATCTGAAATTGAGAAATTATGTTAATCTACACTATTAACAGAGCAAGTTCCTCTCATACTGAAGGTACTATGTGTTTTGTCGATTTAAAAAAGTGGCATGATTATATGAAGAATAATAATAAAATCCTGGATCAGCCTTTACGAAGTTAAATAAATAAGGTGTTTGCCACTTTTGACAGTATTATGCATGTATAATTGTTATGATTAATATTTTTTCTTTATTACATTAATTAAATTATTCTAATTTGTGCATTTAAATTTTTCAGGGTATTTTTAATAGTTTTATGTCACAATACATAAATTTACAAGTCATGAAGACTCTATTTGGCAATGTTATTGAACTCTTATATTCTTAAGTTTAATTTATTAAAAAGGGCTTTTTTGCTATTAAAATGAAGCTCAAAAAGTTTGCCAATTTGTCTTTAAATCAGTCAGTTCAAGTCAATTGTTTGTTGTTGAATCTTATTTTCTATTATTAGTTTGTCATTTAGTATATAGTTGCAATATTAGCAGTGTGGAACTAAACCTTCTAACTTCATTATTGTTTGCATTTTCAATGCTAGTAGCATAATTTTGTATTGTCGCACTTCATTCATTAGAGCTTTGCAAATCATTTCATCCGCTTTCATATTAGTGGTGAAGGTGTGCTTGCTGTTGTATTTTTTGCTCTATATTCATCTCGCTGTTGGCACATTGGGTTCGTCATCTAAAAGTTTGAAGTAACGGGACTGATGTCATTAAAGAAACTGCAGAGTAAAAATATTCTAATGCGGACCGCCCGCCTGCGATAATTCGGTCTTTGTATTATCTGTCTTGGAAGAACGGCAAACGACTTTGTGTGCCCATTATAGTTACGGTTCCAGATTTTTATTGATGGTGAGTTAATATTGAATTCAGTGTGCCAAATTTGTTTGTTAGCATATATTTAAATACACTTCAGTGTCGGGTGATGGTTTTGCTTAGTTGTATTCCGTAATTGTAATGAAATTGTGAGTAGGGTGTCAGTGGGTCCTACATCTAATGTACTAACAATAACTTTGCCAATTTAAAAGAGTTTTACATGACTGCGCGATGGTAATTAAAACTACTGAATAGAAATAAAAGTTCACTGCTCAGGTGTACAACATATTAGAGTATTAATAACAAAATATTAATATGTACATTATTAAAATTTACAATAGTAAACTTGCACTTAATTTTATCATTTAGTAAATAACTAATTTTCACATAAATATAATGTAAACTCAAAATATTATCATATATTATTTTAAAAAAAGAAAAGAAAAATTATGCCTATTCAAAATTCACGCCTAATCATCAAACTATGTGATGCCCTTCTAACATCTATGTTGATTTCAGATTTAGCTATAGGGATTATTCTTATAAATTATGAAAAGCGTCATTTTTTCATCCTGTGTGCCTAAAAACTTATTGCATCTAAACGAACTTTTTTTAACAGTACATAAATCAAAATGTAGAGCCAAAAAAAACAAGAGGTACTTAGAAACATGATGTACCATTTTCAGTCTTATTTTCGATTTTGTAAAGAACACTTAAAATTTTATTTATAAACAAAGTGAGTAAAATGTAAATTGTCAGG
>BGZK01003389.1:0-26190 GCA_005406025.1 Eumeta japonica
AAAAATTGCAATAGGCAGAAAGAAATTTTAAATTTGATACACAGTTACAAAGAAGACACCTTCTGAAAGAACACGAAAATACGCGAAAAAATTTCAATATGCAAACAGTCCACAAAATTAAGAAATATTTTAAAATTATATATTCTTTGAAGAAAGACACTTTTCGACGGTTCGTCCAACACGATAAAAATGTACAACGCATGTTATGCATGCTTGAAAGGAGGAAACATAGGGGACTCACGGATAGGAATTCAAGTTCGGGATGATAGACGCGTTATGCAACCAAATCAAGAACCTCTCACGCAGGTTCAATGACCGTCTGGTGGCGTTGTTAAACGAGGCCCTTAATTCAGTGGAAGTGAATGATCGGCAGAGTCTAGCCAGAACACAGTGATAGCCAACTTCGATAGCGAATAGCAGTTATGATATCTATGAAGGGTTACGCTATCAAGCACTAAAAAGCAAGATTTATTTACCAACAAAAGAAGTGCTACGTTCTTTAATTGTGGTAGTAGAACAAACTGAAGAGTTTTTGACGAGCCACAATACAACATCAAACAATTGCATCAATTGTAGTTTTAATGATGACCTGGATCATAGTGGTCCATCCGCAAGAGAAGCTAGAAATACACCATACTGCGTAAATTACGGTACATGGGGTCATGAGATCGGTCCTATGTGTAGAACCAACAGTGTTAGGAAAATACATAATACTGCAAGGCAGGAGGAAACACAACAGCCATATTGAAAATCAATTCGATTCTGCCAGCATATTTGTGTCCAATCAAAAAACAGAAGTCCAAACATTCTAAACTAATAAATGGCTCTGCAATTGCAGTCTTAAGCGAGCTATATTTTATATGTTTATCGTGCAGATACCAAAACAGGACTGAGTTGCCCACCTCAAGGTACAAGAACTTTTAAACTTATAAATGTTCCTGATTTATGCAGATTTTAAGGATTTTTACCATTTAGATTCAGCTGCAAATCCAAGAGCCATATCTATATAATGTAATATCTCTTATAGCTTCAAGATATTCCCCAGAAATATTTATATTTTATTAAGAGTTTAATTTTATTTGTAGTCTACTATTATATTTTGTATAAAATTTTAAATAATATAAAGTCATCATCGATGTCGATACTAAGCTGCCGTGAGAGTGTTTTGCTGTGTTCTGTTTTGTAATTGATTTTATAATTTAATTTAATTATATACTTCTTTTTTATCAGCGTCTTGTTTTTGTAAAACCTTTATTTGTGCTATTGGACAAATTATTGTTCGTTTAAAAGTAAAAAGAACGAAATAAACAATAAAACATTTTTGTTTACTAATTTATATACATACGTATATACAATCATTCTTACAAACATCCCGCTGCATTTATTTTAAGAGTGTTCAATAATCCTATCATAATCAGAGACTTTTTATTGCTCTTAATTGTGACAACATTTAATATATATATATATATATATATATATATATATACTCTTTATAACGCATCATCTTTAATATTACACTTATACTTCGATTTACACCATTATAATGGATTGTTTGCAATCAAATTGTACTGTTTCTTGTTGGTTGTGTTTAGGTAACTACCATATAAAGTGTATTGGACTTAAGCCGCGGGATACTGATTCGATTACGGACTCGGGAAAATCACTTCATTGGACTTGTTCTAGTTGCAAAAATATCAAAATTGATTTCTTTAAATTTTTCAAATCGTATAAGGATGAGTTTGATCAGCTTAATAAAGAATTTATATTGGTTAAATCTAAACTATCGGTCTTTGGTGAACTATTTACTAAATTTCAAAGTTTGGACCAATTTTCTAAAAACAAGAAAACATCAAATGTATCTTCACCTGCTCCTGCAAGTTTCGACTCTGTATTAATTGCTCCTACAAATTCCAACACGGTCAATGATATTTTGTATTTCCTTCTTCTTGGAATGCACTTACCTCTCAAGACATTCCTTATTCATTAAGAAACGCTAAGGATATTTCCCCTCTAGTAAAATCGTCAACAACTACACTACATCAGATCTCATTTAATGTTCTTAAAGATCATCAAACCGTTGTCAAGCCGCTAAAAGCTGTCCTACCAGAAAATTTGTTTTTATTTCTCGTTTGGCTAGTAGTACATTAGAGGATGTGGACTTCTATTTAAAATCTAAATTTGGTCAGAATGCTGATATCTTAATTCATAAATTTAAATGTCATCAAGAAAGGACCATTTCATCGTGTAAATTAACTGTATCTGAGGAAATTTTTGGTATTATTTTATATCCAAATATTTGGCCTAAAAATGTAATGTAAGACATAAGCCTAATAACATTGGTCTGCTTCCGCAAAGAGAGGGGCATGTTTCAAAAAACTAAATATTCATCATGTCGATTTTGCCGCACAACAACCCACTCTTTAAACTTTCCTAATGATACTCTTAAAAACAATTTTCCACCAACACCGTTCACTGTCTAATACTCACTACTCAATTTATTATCAAAATGTATGAGAACTAAAGCCGCCAATGTACATACGATTACGGCGGTCGTAGTATTGCCAGTGCAAAAATTGTAGTTTTGTCTACAAAATATTCATATGAAAAATATATGAGTAGGATATAATTAAATTTGGCAGCTCTGAAAAATCTGCGCGACAAAGTAGAACTTTGTTCTACATCATTAACTTGAAATTCGTGACAAATCAAAGAAAACAATTGAGTAAAAGAAAAAAGAAGACAAATTTGGTGATAGTAAATTTATTTTTCAATTTAACTATACAAAAGAAAGTGGCAACAAAATGGGCATAACGAAATGACGAAAAATTAATTGAAGAAGTTAAACCACATAAACATGTGTACGAAAAAGGTTCTGTTGAAATGCCGCGTTCATTGGCCTACCATAAAAACTTTTAAGCGGTAAATTAAACAGCTAATTGCTGGCCTGATTGTCACGCGTACATTGGCCCTCCACCCAATGTACTGTTTCCAGATGACAAGTACTTTTCAACAAATTGGTACAGTAAGCACGTAAAAATGGGGTTCTATATTGCAATAGTCTAACTTTACGTTGTTTCCTCTTTGTTCTCAAGTTACATTATTGCCATGGTGTATAATTTCATACTTTGTGCGTTTTTCTTCACACTAAATGCAAAATTCCAGTTGCCAATGGCAACTCAAATGAAAACAAAACACTACTCTTTTTTATTTACACACATGCATTTGTATATGTATGTGGAATTCACAAACGTGCAAAAATTATAGATTGCAAAATTTAATTAAGAATGCATTTTACATCCACCAAATTGTATATACATAAATAATTCTTTATTTGATAGATCTATTTTTTAAAATTTGATAATATTTTAATTGAAAATACTAGTTTGCAAGTACCTTTTTGATTGTCTGGTTTGGCTGCTGAGTCATTGAATTTGTCGTACAGAAACCATAAAATGCCATTTTATTACGTATCCTCTCACCAAAACATGACACTTGCTTTATAAAATCGCAAAACCATTTTTCTGCTTAATTGAACAAAATTTTGAGTCACTTGCAGTACAGAAACTAACCATAAAGCTCGCGATTTCATTCTCATTATATCAGCGCGAGAATATGATATTATAATTATTACTGAGACATGGCTTAATGATAACATTAACAGTGGCAGTATTTTGATAATTATTATTCCGTCTATCGTCACGATCGTTGCTATACATCATCAGAGAAGACTAAAGGTGATGGCCACAAGTATATATGTATGTACCAAAGTCCAATTCTGAGTTTACCAAGAGGCCGGCGTGGTATAATTCACGATTATGTCATATGCGTAATATTAAGAATAAGGCATATACACAGTTTAGAAATTCCAATTGTGATGCTAGTCGCAATAAGTTTGAATTAGCGCGTAAAAATACAATCTTTATAGCAATTTCTTTATTTCCTATTTAACTGTCAACACGGTTTATCCCACATAGATCTGCTGCTACTAATTTACTTATTATAACTCGCGTACTGCTAGGCATTTGATACAGTCAGTCATCATATTTTGTTAAATAAATTTCTTTCATTTGGCCTTTCTAACAAGCTATTATTTTTTAAGATTTTTGATTTACAGAAAGCTAATTGTTGAAATTAAAATGATGATTTAAAACTATACTATTGCATCTCATGTATGGATGACTGCTATAAATTACAATCAGATATTGATAATTTATCTGCCTGATGTTCTGTTAATTGTTTCTAAATATTCTTGTGCGTCTTATACTCATCATCATATATATATAAATCCTGTTAAATTCGATTATACTATTAACGGTCTTTTGATGCACGTAAGATCTAGTAGTGAGGTAATTTTGATAAAATTATATTTTTCCAGTCATATTGACTGTGTTATATCTAGAGGCTATAGTATGCTTGTTTTATTAGAAGACATTCTAAAGATTTCAGGAACGTATAATTTCTTTATACAAATCTTTGATTCGGAGTTCTTTGGAGTATTGTTCTATTGTATGGAATCCCCAAGAATCAGGTACATCTAATCGCATTAAAAGCATTCAAAAATATTTACCAAAACTGCTCATAAACTACCATCCTACGAAACTAGAAGAAAGTTGTTTGGTTTACAGTCATTTAAAGATCGTAGAACTTGTTCCTTATTATTGCTCGCGTTCAAGGTTGTGTCAGATAATGTGGACTGTCGTGAACTAAAAGACTATTTTACCTTATATTGAGCTCATAGAGATTTGAGGAATAATCGTATGTTTGAAAAGGATTTTCATAGAACTAATTAGCCAATTGCAAGAACCTAACATTTATGCAATAGCTTTAGCCCCTTGTTAAATTTTAATATTAGTTATAATATGTTCAAATTAATGTTATTTAAGTATTACAACTAAGTGTTATAGTAATCCGTGAAAATATATTTCCGTAAATGAAACTGAGTATATATAAGCAAATAAAATATGTAAATAATATCGAACTAAGCGTGTTGAGTTTAACGAAATCGGGCACACATAAACGTATTGCATATTGCCCAACAGTTTGCGTTGCATGTGTGGAACTACGTACGGTATAATACAGGTAGTTTAACAAGCTGAAAAATAATCACAACTACAAAAATATAGTAATTGCGGCGTCAATCATACTGCTAACGGCAACCTCTGTAGCCCGGTGTATTTTGTTGTTAAGCAATCTAAAAAACCGAAACCAAAACCCGTGTTAGATCACGCACGAAACTTATTCCTTGCCACTGTCTATTATCCCCACATGGCCCAATCAACTACAGACCAAGTATCGTATGCTGATGCTGTTATGAATAATTCTAAAGCGAAGCAAAAGGTGAAATTAACACATATTTCATAAAATACCGACTTGGGCTTTAATTATAGTCATGAAGCCACTGTGGAAAATCTGGTGCAAACAATAAATAATTTCACAACAACAAGGACTTGTATAATGCAAGAAACGCTTCAAGCTATTGTCAATACATGAACACCATAAAAGTATGTATCTGAAACGCTAACGGCATTCGAGCTCTTCCTAACGGAAAGAAATATTGACGTAATGCTGATCTCCAAGACTCATTTGACTACGAGAAGTATTCTTCAAATAAATGGATTCATACTACACGATTCAAAGGATCCGAGAGGTAGGGCATGTGGTGGCACTGCCATCTGAATAAAGCCAAGACTCAAACACTATTTTTTACAATATTAGTGAAGAGTATCTTCAAGCAACGAAAATTGTGGTCAAGATATAGTTATAGCATCAGTTAATTGGCTAAAATGTATAAAGTATCTCAGTAGCCATTGCTCGAAAGCATTTTCTCTGCAGATATTCAGAAGGGAGCAGCAGTAACACAGATCTCCCCAGCAAAAAGCCACACTTAAAAATGTACAATACGATTAAGAAATGTGCTAGAATCTGAAAAAACTGCATCGTTTAAAAAATGTCTAGAAAGCTTAATGTAACACCAGAAACTATTTATTCCTTATGCCGAGCGGCTAGAAACCTTAAAAGCTCGGTTGAAATCACCCCAACGCAATTCAAGTGGAGGTTGGGCACGAAGTGATTGTGAAAAAGGTAATCTACTAACAATTTAAAGCCGTTTTCATACCCATGTACAGAAATTGTTGATTTGCCTAGTATTGTTTCCTTACCTCCTATTCCAATGGCTTTGATTTTCGTGAGGCACAAAATGTAATTGCAGATCTAAACCCGAAGAAGGCTCCGGTATTGATGGGATCAGTAACAAGATGTTGATAGAGTTGCCCCAAGCAGTAAGAATTTTGCTGCTCATTTTGAATGCTAGGTTGAGACTGGAATATTTTCCTAATAATTAGAGGTTGCAGTGATCAAGATGATACCCCAAAGCCGGGTAAAGATTACACTAAAGCTGAGTCGTATAGGCCTATAAGCTTATTACCAACAATGTCAAAGCTCTTCGAGAAGCTACTTGTATCCAAATTGTCTCCAATACCAGCGGAACATAATTCTATCCCAGACCACCAATTTGGGTTCAGACGATATCATAGTAGTATTGAACAAACGCATAGATTGGTTCAAGTCACAAGAAGCGCCTTCGAGCAAAAAAGTTATTGTTCAGCACTATTTATTAATGTATCTCAGCCTTTTGATTAAGTGTGGCACAAGGGCATTCTAAAGTTGAAGGCATATTGCCTATGACATGGTAAAACTTTTAGAAACTTACATCACCTACCGAAAATTTGTAGTGAAAGTGGGTAGGTTTGTAAGTTTCCGGTGTCCGACAGGGTAGCATACTAGGGCGACTTTTATATTTAATATACACGTCTGATTCGTATAAATAATCAAATTGTCCCTCAACACTCACACGCAAAATATCTTGGTATTTACCTAGATCAGCGGCTTACTTGGAAGTTCCATATTAAAGAAAAACATACACAAATGAAGCTTAAATTGGCTCAGCTCCATTGGTTGATAGGAAGAAACTCCATGCTCAGCCTAGACTGTAAACTATGAATGTATAAATCGCTTATGAAGCCAGTATGGTTCTACGATGCAACTTTGGGGCACAGCCTCAGCCTCTTGTGGGAAAATCCAAGATGGCAGAAGAAAATTTAACGTTTAATTATGATTTGAGTCTGCAATCTTTTTTGGTTGATTATATAAAATATCAAAGTCATTTGCTTGCGAAAATATATCTATTTATTTGAAGTTCACAGAAACGAAATAAAAATTATTATAATATGAAAATGAATGAAAGCAAGAAACAGATCATTTTGCAAAAAAATAGTGCATACATACGCATGCGTATAGGTGTTAAACAAATATCGTTGTAAACAATGCGTATTTGCTCTTAAGTGAAGAGATACATTTAAAATGCCAGTAATTATTATCATTAAAGTTAAATACAAACTGGTTTATGATATCAGTTATGCGTGCGTATGTATATATTTTTTACGCGCATTACAAGTATGTATGGAAGTATCTATGCATAGCGATTTTGAAATGATTAATTTAAGCAAAATAAATATATGTGTAAGCAAAATTAAACAAAATTATTTAATTCGATTATAACTGCAGCACAAGGCCGGATCTACGGTTAACATCCTTCCCCGTTGGAGGCTTGGGGCTAACTGAAAGCTTCTAGGTAAAATTACCAGCAGAAATCGCTCGCTTAATTAAGCCATTATGGATTGCGAACAACTGCGACACGAGCAGCTCATTATACTTCTAAACTGACACTCTTCCTAGCTGCCACTTTAAAGGAAGCTGATTTTCATCCTTTAGAGCCACCATCCTTCCACAAACTAAGTTTTCATTCTTTTGCTGTCATTTTGTACGCTACCGTAAGAGATACGTGTATGAAATGCTCCATTTTCTCCAAAATCTGGTTTAGTTGGGAAACTTTCTGCCATCTGCTAAGTCGGTCTATGTCCGCTTCAGTATAATTGGGCTCTAGTAGGGATAATAGGGGCTACCAAACAAAAAAAATGCCAGAGCATTATCTCTAAATCGTTAGGATCTTCAGAGATTGGAAACAGGGCCTGGAATTTAGAATTGCAGAAATTTGATATACCAATATTTAAAGTCCGTCAGAAGTCAGCTTATTGAGCCCTACTGTTTTGTAAGTGTAGTTTAGCGGTTTAACTACCCTCCCCCAAATGGGAGGCAATATTAGCTATGAATCTGCACTCTATACCATCTTTGAGGCACTGTTGATATACTTGCTGCTGATGTACTTCAGATAAAAATAGTCTCTTCAGATCGAAAAATTAATTTTTTGCACCTACAAAATTGGTTGCATCATTATCCAACCAAATAATTTTTGGTTTGCCTCTGATGGCAGTAAAACGACGAACAGCAGCTAAAAATGATAATGTTGACAAGTCTTGAACTACTTCGAGATAAGTGGCTTTAGTTGAGAAACAAATATATACTGAAACAAAACATTTGACAGGAGGTCGATTTCTTACTTCAGACTTGTAGTTAAATGGCTCACAAAAATCTACACCAGTTATGTGTGAAAGGTGTTACTCTATCGACAGGTAAGCTTAACATTGTGTGTTCAACTAGTTTCGGCTAAATTTAGTACTCTTGGATCTTACAGAACTTACCAGCTTGCGTCCACCAATAGCCCATATTGTTGTCATATCGAGGCTAAAATAAAATAAAATCGAGTCAATGGATGGGTTTTTGGCAAAAAATAGGATGTTGGGCACAAAATCAAGGGTTGAGTTTTGAAGGCGGCCACCAACTCTAATAAGTCCAAAAGAGTTTATTAGAGCTGTCAGTGACTTAAGTTTGCTATACGAGGCACATTTTCATTTTTCTGTGAAGCTTTCAGCTCCGCTTCAAAATGAATTTGCTGCATATTTTAAATTAATATATATGTTCCATTTTGAATGTCACTTGGTGTCAATGGCTTCTCTCATTTTAGGGTAAATAATTTAGGATAATAATTTACATGTGCTTATTCTCAGGCAGATCGGTTAGAATTCAAGTTAGAAGGCCACTCTGATGGTCCAGAAGACAAAACCTGGACCGTAATCCATAGTGTAGAACGAAGTAGATCTATAGGTGTTGAACCTCTTGAAATCACATCGGCTGGACGTAAATAGCTAGGAACGTAATGCCAAGTCATCGTGTCGCAAAAAAAACGTGTCGCATTGCTGTGGCGGAATATCATGCAGTATCTTTGGTGAATTTAAGCACCATTTTCTGATAAAAAACTGCCACGCTACAGCAAAGCGGTAAGTTGCTGACTAATCTCTAATACCTCTTGAACAGATTCACCATCGATAAGCATGTCATCCACATAAAAATCGCGCCTCATAATTTTTGCACCTATTGGAAAATCGTTTCATTTTATTGGTTAATTGTTGCATTGATCGAATTGCCAAGAATGCTGCGGGTTTTGTATCATACGTGACAGTATCGAGCTTGTACATCTTAATTTCTTCTTTATCGCTTCTCGCCAGAGTATTGCAAATAGTTATCGGGTAACATTAGTACGCATCAATACATTTTACAAGTAACCACTAAACGTGATTTTAAAACAACGAACATGCAGCACATCATTTAGAGACAACACGTTGTAGTTTCGGCGGAACCATCAAAACGACTCTTAACTTAGTCGTTGATTTCGGGATGCTTTTTGAACTTCTTATCTAAGCCTTTAAAACGCTGTAAAGCACTTTCGTAAGTCTCCAAGCAGTTCCGTGCCTCTTCCTTTTACTGTAGGTAAACGAACGCAAAGAGCCACAATCTAGGCGAAAAGTATTTTTAAGGAAGTGATTTTCACAAAATATTTCTTCTTCAGACAACGAAACACTGCTGCCAAAATCATTTTCGATTTCCCAAAAATTTTGCTTCAAATTTGAACTAGCTATCAAAGAATACGAATGGTGTTAAAATTAATAAAGGTTCATAATCTGTAATACTAGGAAAGACCATAGTTTGCAAACATGCAGTATATTCCCACTTTCGATTTTATAACTATGTAAACAAATTTTTTAATTACTATGCACGCATCGCCTATTCCAGAAATAGTCTCAAAGGCTTGATTGCATTTCAAATTTAGTTGCTGGAAATATCTAACAGCAATAAAGTTTAGTTGCTATGCTGAGTCAAGTATTGCTAGACCAGGCTTGAAAACTCCAAACTTTTTTTTTACAATAAAACAGCCGTTGCTAAGAAAACTCCTATGGTACGTTTTGAAGATTTTCCAGCATCTGGACCACTGGATGAACTAAGTACTGATTTTTGCAAGCTGACATCAGCTGCCGATAACGGCTGCTCCTGTAGAGCAGTGTCAATGTGCAACATAGTATGGTGCTTTGATGAACACAGCCGACAGCAGCTTGAACTAAACTGCTTTAGCATGTGACCTTTTATTTAACAGTTTAGGCATAACCTCATCTTTTTTGCCGCTTTAAATCGAAGCGATGGCGATAAAACCGAGAAACGGCAATAGTGTGCTACAAAATGATCTCTAGAGTCACAAAATGAGCAACATTTCCACGGAGCTGCAACTGAAACGTACGCATGACGACTATTTTGAGTATACCTTTTTAAAACGGCTTGCTTTACAGATTTCGTTATAGCAGAGTGTTCGCAATTTTCTACCATACGACACGATCTAGTGTCAAGTTTTGTTGTGACAAGATAAATTAAAAACCCGTCAAAATTTTGATTTTAATTAGCAATTGTTTTTAAAGCACCCAAATGAGCCGCCACTAAGCCGACGTAACTCGGAAGCAGATCCAATTTCAACTGCACTAAGCCCAAAAATTTCCTTTACATGGTTTTGAAAATTAGAGGCAGCTTCATAATGGTCTTCCTTCAACTCTAGCGACTCAATAGTATTAAGGGCTATGCCTTCTAAACTGGCACGAAAACAATGAAATTTTTCTAGCTTGGTTAAGTCGTAACTATCATTGATAACTGTAGAGAAGAACGAATAGAAATTCGGCCATTCAGAATATGAACCCTTAAATTGTGGTAATTGAATTTCTGGCATTTTAGCCTTTCGAGTAACAATTTGAGAATCATCAACAGAAAACTGACGTATTGTCGAAGACTTTTGAATAATACGTTTTCATGCGCTATTTTTAAACCCGCCGCATATTCCAGTCGAACTGCAAGCTCTGCGTCATCATGGATGGGTTTTTGGCAAAAAAAAAACAGGATGTTGGGCACAAAATCAAGGGTTGAGTTTTGAAGGCGGCCACCAACTCTTTGAGATCATCAACAGAAAACGACGTATTGTCGAGACTTTTGAATAATACGTTTCATGCGCTATTTTTAAACCCGCCGCATATTCAGTCGAACTGCAAGCTCTGCGTCATCATGGATGGGTTTTGGCAAAAAAACAGGATGTTGGGCACAAAAATCAGGGTTGAGTTTGAAGGCGGCCACCAACTCTTTGAAATCATCAACAGAAACTGACGTATTGTCGAAGACTTTGAATAATACGTTTCATGCGCTATTTTAAACCCGCCGCATATTCCAGTCGAACTGCAAGCTCTGCGTCATCATGGATGGGTTTTGGCAAAAAACAGGATGTTGGGCACAAAAATCAGGGTTGAGTTTTGAGGCGACCACCAACTCTAATAAGTCCAAAAGAGTTTATTAGAGCTGTCAGTGACTTAAGTTTGCTATACGAAGGCACATTTACATTTTAGTGGCCATAGACAAATACTCAAAATACATAGTGATAAGAAAATGTCAGTCAAAGAAGAAATGAACGATAAATTAGAAGAGATTATCATAAATAATTTTCCCAATTGCAAACGCCTAATGACTGATAATAAAGCTTGTATGTCGTCACCTTCAGTGAAACAAATGAGTATTAAATACAACATACAAAAAATCGAAACCCCAGTTTACAGATCAACAGCGAACGGACAAGTAGAACGTGCACACAATTCTATATCCGAATTATCTAGAATATTCAAAATCCAAAACAGTACAACGGTGATAGAAGAAATTTTCAAAACAGTGAGGGAATTAAACAACTCCATACATACCGTAACGGGATACAGGCCTAGTGATATACACTTTGGAAATATACAATATAACCAACTGGAAATATCCAATAAGATAAAACTGGCATCAGAAAAAACATTAAACAGACTGAACCAAGGTCAGAAAACATCGTACTTTTCAACAAGATGAATAAATGCTAGTTAAAATTACTGGTTTAAGAAAGAAGAACAACGCCAGATATAAAAAACACATTGTTAAAGAAGATCGCGAGAACACAATCTTAACACGGGGAGGAGTCATATTACATAAGGACAATATAAAAAATTATACATTGAAACATGATGACAACCAAATTCCTAATATTACTCGTGTCGCATTGCCAATGGGAGCGAATGTGGAAATAAAGAAACTGGAAGACAGCAAGTTCCTGTTAACCAAAACTGATGACGTTCTTTTGTTTGACGAGTATTCATACCTCTTCCATGTTACCAACTTAACAAAAGTACTTTCACCATACAGAAAAATTGTTACAGAAGAATATAAACCAGCTACCCAAGAGTTAGTGTGGATAAAGAAAATTGAGCTACTAGCAAGCTAGCTGAACGAACACAAACAACATACGAGATCATTAAATTTCCTAGGATCAGCACTAAAATTTATTACAGGAAATCCGGACTTTATAGAGATGGAGACTGCAATTAACGTATTAATAGAGAATAATGAAAAGCAACGTATAGGTAATTCTAGATTTGAAAAATTAATTGATTCATTGCAAGAATACAATTTAGGAAACCACCTCATCATTGAGCAAGTGCATGACCAACTTTTATTGCTTGTCAGGACAATAAATGCAACAAAGAATAATGAATACTTAACCGAAACTTTAAATTTAGACGACATAAAAGAAATAATAGAACACGCATTAATCTCAGTGCCTATAATAAACGTTTTAGAATATGCTGACATACATATAGCGGGTACAGGAGACTTATTCATAGCCATCTATAAGTATACCGTATTGAATAAAAAATGTAAACTTTTCAAAATCACACCTATAAGCTTTAGACACGGGAAAATAAAAACAGATAATCAAATAGCCCAATGTAATAACGAATACATTAAAGCAAACCACTGCAAGAATTTTTTAGGGATAAATATCTGCCAAGTGAATAATACAACGGACACATGTATATTACCACTGCTGACAAATAGAAAAAGCAAATGCACAGTAGTACAGGAATACAATGACGAACTCTTAGAAATAAACGAAGGCTTCATATTATTAGACAAAAATCATAAGGTTAACAATATCACCACTAACGGTACAACCTTAGTTACATACACGGACATAGTTACAATAGATAATAAAACTTACAGAAACATGCATGACCGAAAAATCGAAGCGATTCATACAAAGCATGATGAAGATTTTGAAATAGAAAAAATTTTAAATTTGAACCGATATAATGCCTTTAACAATATTGATTCTTTAAAGAGGTTAACTAGAAATAAAAATAATATAATCATTTAACATAATGTTCTTTGTATTGTAAGAACAAAGTAACATTAAGCATAATTTTAGTATTTAAGAAACTAACACATTTTAAGAGCTAGTTAAAAATAAGTAATAAAGACATAGTTGTCAATATATTTTAAAACTCAAGAATTACATGTTAAATTAAGAATATTAAATTAAGCGCATAGGCAAATATATATATATTTTTTTTTAATAAAAAGTACAGAGTATATAATTCGAGCGGCTAGAAACCTCAAAGGCGGATGAATTCAAGTAACCTCTACGCAATTCAAGTGGAGTTTGGGAACATAGCGATGTGAAAAAGGTAACCTTTTGTACATATTTAAAAACTGTTTTCACCCCAAAGGGTATGCGGACGTTGTCGATTTGCCTAGTACTGTTTCATCACCTCCTCATCCAGTGACTTTTGAGTTTCGTGAGGTACAAATGTAATTGCAAATTTTAATCCTAAGAGGCTCCGGTATTGATGGGATCAGTAACAAGATGTTGATCGAGTTACCCCGAGTAGCAGTAAGAATTTTTGCTCTTCATTTTCAATGCTATCTTGAGGTTGGAATATTTTCCTAATATTTGAAGGTTGCAGCAGTTGATGACACCAAAGCCGGGTAAAGATTTGACTAAAGCTGAGCCATATGGGCCTATAAGCAATGCAACAATGTCAAAGCTCTTCGAAAACTACTTGACAAAATTGTCTCGAATACTAGCTGAACGTAATGGTATTCCAGACCATCAATTTGGCTTTAGACGACATATAGTACTATTGAACAAACGCATAGATTGGTTCAAGTCATAAGAAGCGCCTTCGAGCAAAAAGTTATTATACAGCACTATTTATTGATGTATCTCAAGCTTTGATAAAGTGTGGCACGAAGGTCTGACTTTCAAAAAAACTTCATTTGACTACGAACATAGTCAAGCTTTTGGAAAATTATATTACCTCCCGAAAGTTTGTTGAAGGAGGGTGAGTTTGTTAGTTTACCCGAATATATTGCTTCGGTGTGCCACGGGGTAGCATACTGAAGCCACTTTATATTTGATATACCGTCTGATAAGTGATTCCCAATATTGTAGCACCTCAGCCTACCAAATCATTTAACACTTCAGATTGGAATATTCCGGAGAAAATTACTTTAGATGACCCCTATTTCAACCATATGGGTAAAATCGACCTGCTGATCGGAGCGAAATTTTAACACCAACTGATGCGCCCTCATCAGATCAATATCAACCAGAATTTACCAATTCTACAAAACACAACGTTGGGTTGGATTATTACAAAATTACAGAAAATTAAAAGAACTTACCGACATGTATGGTACTGACTTCAGAAGAACAAGCCACAAGTCGACTCATTGAAAAATTCTGAAAACTTGAAGATACAAATATCACAGAGCGACCACTATCCGCATATGAAAGCGATGATGAGGACCATTTTGCGCAAAATATAAAAACGAACACAGATGGAAGATTCGCCGTTCGCCTACCGTTTTCAGAAAATCCATCAATTCTAGGACGCTCTAAGACAATAGCCTTCAATAGATTGCTATCATTGGAAAAACGACTGAATCTCAAGCTAGGACAGAATATAACATATTCATGAAAAAGTGTGAATCTTGTCTTGTTTGAGAAAGTATCGTAATCTCCATAATTTATCACAAAAAAAAAATCCTTCTTAATTGAAAGAAAAACTCAGAACTTAAGCCCGATTAAAAATTCAAATAAAAAAAATTTTTATTATTCATTTATTTGCAATTATTAAAATGGAAAAATATTTATATTCGATGTTTATTATTTTTATTTAATACAAAAGCGGCTAAGATCGTTATTTTGGGAAAAACATTATGATCTAAATGAAACACTTGTACTCTTATGACAAATCGTGTTCTTTTGTGGTTGTTTAAAGTCAGCACTACTTAAGGGTGCTGGTAACCAGTAAACCATATTACATGTATTACAGGTATTATTTGCTCAGAAAAGAAAACGCCATTAATTCCGAGAAATAAAAAATTGTTACCGAACTGTTAAACTTCTCAAAATATTTATATTTTTGTAATTGTCATAAAAAAGTACACGATTTTCAGAATTTTATTTAAGGTTTTTCCAAGTAAACCCATTCAATTTCTTCAATTTTCCCCCATAAAATTTATAACATATACAGAAATTTATTCTATCAATCAAAGCAAAACACTCAAACACCTACCTTCCAACCCAAATTTTCGAAAACGTACATAGACAGGACTGGCGGTTGTTTTCCCTCCGCATGGTCCTGAAAAAATTGTATATGTAGTCACATAAAACTAGTTTAATATAATGTAATAAATTTTAAAATTTAAAATAAACCAAAAGCTAAGAATACGCTTTTGTTCTCCGTTATAGTCAATTTAGTGAATTTCGGGAGACATGATTTTTAGTTCACAATTTAAGATCTACTTCATAACAATAGGCATTCATGGAAAGGATTAACATATCATAGCTCTGAGTAGGGATTTTGAGAAAGAGGTGAAATAATTTGCAATTTATTTAATTAAAATTAACTAAGTATTTTGAGTTTAAGTTTGTAGTTTAAACTTTATACCTTAGGGGCGGGCTTTATCACACAAATCGGATCTCCTCTTGTATGTAAAAATCGAAAGCATGTCAAACTTATGGTTTTATCTAAATATAACGACGTTTTGAAAGTAAATTTCGCTATTTAAGAGCTTTAAAATTGTATAGCATTGATGTATCTTGATTTGCAAGTTAAGAGATATACGACAATGAGGTGTTTTTATAAATAAAATTTATATAATATTTAAAAAAAATTTTCAGACGCATCATTGCCTCGTTTCTGGGATTTAAACGGCTTTTATTTTCTTTTAATAAAACGTGAAGTTGAAAGCACCGTTTCATAATTTTTAAACGCCAAGACCGTTAAAATAAAAGAATTAATTCAACTATTTTCTTGCACTTAAATATAGTTAAAAATTATAGAAAAATATTATATATTAAAAATTCTTGGTAGTGCGTTTTGGGACTATACTCGAACAGGTACACTGACGTCATGGTATTGTTTTTCGTATGAAAATTTTGAAACCTACCTTTTAACACATTGAGCAACACCGCACTACACACATAACCATCTTATTCTATTATGCCATTCGGGACATCGTAACGGACTCTTATTACTTTTTGGAAAGTGGTTTTCACCTCTAGTTGCAACACCAGGAGCCAGCAACCGTTTGGAAATATTCACCTTTTGGGTAAAATCGGGTAATGTTGCGTTGAAACTATGGAAAGTTTATTTGAGATCAATTTGCTGGAAACAAGACTGAGGTGATCTTGATGATGCGCAATCACATTCCACTCGAGATCTGTATGCATGTAAGTGATACGTCTCTAGCTACATAGACATCGATAATATATCAAGGTGTAATTTTAGACTGCAGACTCACGTATTGAGCCCAAGCGCAGCATGGCCCTAAGGCGGCGAGGGTAACGGGCATGCTGAGCAGATAAGCGGGTAATACCTGTGACATCCTGGCGCTACAAAGAAGAGACCTGGGAACTAAGTAATGAGAATGCCAACTTCACTGCTGCAGAGTTAAGATCTCGGACCATACAGAGATGGCAGACTGAAGATTATGGCTCGTGGACGAAAAAACTCATCCGTAATATTAAAGGCTGGATCAAAAGGAAATTTGGGGAAACGAACTACTTCTTTACCCAGTTTTCAGGTCACGGATATTTCAGGAAGTACCTGCACCAAAGGTGCAGGATAAATAATCCCTGCTGTATTTATTGTGACTGTGTAAATGTTGACGTAGAACACACATTTCGCAAACAGAGATGAACTCATTGAGGAGTCAGATTGGAGACTTCACGATTGCCAATATCATCGAGAAAATGCTTGCTAGCGAAAACAGTTGGCATGCGGTATATTACGTCCGAAGAAAGCTGATTTGGATAGAATTTGAGACGACGAAATGACAGGTCCAGACGTGGGTAAATAAAGTTCTTTTAACGACAAAGATCTGGTCCTTCGCGAAGTAATGCGAAAAGTAGTTCTGGGAAGGAATCCACCAGAAAGGAAGAGGAAATGTTTTGGTGGTAACACCACAACGCAGGGATGATGTTCACTGTAAGTGCGAGGCATTTTTAACCCTACTCACCTGTCGAAAAATAACATTTTTTTGCTGAGGTAGGAAAATCTTTGGATCATCAAATGCTTTTGCCTCCAGTATGTGGTGAATCCACTAAAACCTACCGTTTGCGTCTCAGATGCTCTGGGGATATGTGATTTTCCTGTCTTTTTCGTTCAGGCCCATTTTCTTTTGCATGCATTTAGCAAAACCTGATCATATTTCAGCTTTCTTCTGTAGACATCATTTTCCCGACAATTTTCTCGGGAGTAATTTCCCCATTGTACTCTCTATTCTCATCCGTTCGTCTGCCCAGTGGCAGCATCAGAAAAATGTATACTCAGCACCATCCACGATTAGTGTCTCCTCATATTGTCAGAATGGTGTATCGCATTTTCCCATTTTTGCAAATAACTGCGGAAATAACCATGTCCAGATAGCATCTGTTTTAGATAGTAATTAGCTTCCCCTGTTCTCCTTTCCGTCCATTTCTTTATATCAAGAATAAGCTTCTGTGTCCATTTTCCATATCTTTCATTATTCCAGCGTGCTTGCCATTTCTCCATTGTGATTCGCTTAGTGCCTTCCATTTCATCTAATGGCTGGTTAAGAGTCTCGACTTGAAAAGAAGAGTTATTATACATACCAACTAAAGAGTGCTAAGGGCTTGGTAGTTGTGGTCAAGGGCATTGATAGCTCAGTACCTTTAGCAGATATAAAAGACGCACTGGAATTAGAGGGCTACGAAGTCAAATCTGTTTTCAACATTTTGAACAAAAATAAGGTTCCTCAGCCAATGTTCAAAATCGAAATTGCGATTAACTACTCTCAGATGAAAAAAAAGGGTGAAGTTCACCCAATTTACAACTTAAAGTATCTGCTAAATCGAAGAGTAGTAGTGGAAGAGCCCATTAAACGCAAAGGGCCACCACAATGCCAAAACTGCCAAGAATTTGGCCATACCAAGACTTTGCAAATTGCCATCAGTCTGCGTAAAATGCGGAGATATCCACAAAAGCTTGGATTGCCCCCATGCCAAAGACGATGCTCGAGTTTTAAAATGCAGCAATTGCGGCGGCAACCACACAGCAAACTATCGTGGCTGTGAAGTTTACTTGAGACTTAAGCAAAAGCCAGTTAAAAAAACCGTTTATACCCAGTATCGCAACAACGTAGCAACGAGTCAACCACCTACAATGCAACAACAAAATAGCAGGGCTACCAATGCTAATCATCAACCGTTATCTTATGCTCAAACTTTAAAAAATAGTACGGCTGCCCCTGCGAATCTTAGCAATGAAAATAACCCAGTATTCAACGAGCGTGATGTAAACTATCAAAGCCCGATGGATAAATTGATACAAAAAATGGATCAATTTATGGCAAATATGCAGAGTTTGCTTCAACAAATGCTACAAAATCAAAACATATTAATCTCAGCATTGCTAGACAAAAAATGAAACAGTTGAAAATATGTTTCTGGAATGCTAACGGCTTAAGCCAACATAAAAATGAAGTTCATCATTTCCTGCACACTCATAAAATAGATATCATGCTTGTTTCCGAAACCCATTTTTCAATAAAGAATTGTTTTAGAATAAATGGGTATTACACTTACGACACAAAACACCCTAGTAGTAGAGCTTGTGGAGGCTCAGCCATCCTTGTTCACAAAGATGTAGATCATTTTCCTATGCCGGAATATAAAACAGATCACATACAGGCTACAACTATCAACATGCCCGCTACAGGGATTGCAATTTCAGCAGTGTACTGTCCTCCAAGGCATAATATTAATAAGGAGCAGTTTACTAACTATTTTAAAACATTGGGTTCAAAATTTGTATCAGCTGGAGACTTCAATGCTAAACATACGTATTGGGGCTCTCGCCTTATTACTCCAAGAGGTAGACAACTTCTAGAAACTGTTATGTCCAACAACTTGGATGCAGTATCCAGCGGTCACCCTACATACTGGCCTACAGACTTAAACAAAATTCCCGACGTGATTGACTTTGCAGTAATTAAAAACGTAAAACGCGAGCATATTGAACTGATTCCGTCTTTGGATCTTTCATCGGACCATTCCCCAACTCTCATAACGCTATCAGATTATCAACAGAATATAGACAGAAACTATATATACTTCCCAAACAGACAAACAAATTGGCTTAAGTATAGAAAATATGTAAGTGCACACCTACCGCAAAATATTCCATTGAGAACTGAGGATGAAATACAGTCCGCTGTAAACCAAGTAACAAATATACTGACTGATGCCGCTGAATTAGCAACGCCCACTACTACCTCCTTAACTACTAAAAGGGTCATAAACACTGCAAGACACATTCAATGTCTAGTGAGAGAAAAAAGACGGTTAAGGCGCCAATGGCAAGAGTTTCGTTCGCCCATGTTAAAGACACAGTTAAGACTATGTCAAAAAATGTTGCGTGAGGCCCTTCAGAAGGAAAAGGAGTTTAATTTAAATAAATTTTTGCAAAATCTAGATGCAACCGAAAAGACGGACTACAGCCTATGGAAGGCTGTCCGAAAAATGAAAGGTCCTACTGTCTATGAAGCTCCTATTCGCCTGCAAAATGGAGAATGGGCTAAAAACTCCCACGACAAAGCGGAAGAGTTTGCCAAATATCTGGAGACGGTTTTTGTGCCAAATGACACTAACTCTTGTTTAACACCAGTAGTTGTTCAGGAAAATTTTTCCAACCCGCTAAAAGTTCGCCTTCCTGTTCTGAAAGCAGTTATTAAAAATCTAAATCCAAAAAAGTCTCCAGGGCGCGACAAAATCACCAACACTATGATTGTCAATCTGCCGAGCGTGGCTCTGAAAACTATTTTGTTTATTTTTAATTCAATGTTAAGAACTGGTTACTTCCCATCAACTTGGAAGCAATCGGAAATAGTTATGATCTCCAAGCCTGGTAAGGACGTAACACAGGTCACATCATATCGTCCAATCAGCTTATTGCCCGTTCTCTCTAAAATATTTGAAAAAATAGTCTTAAAATCTTTAACGCCGCATATTGCCACAACAAACCTAATCCCCAATCATCAATTTTGGTTTAGGGAAAAACATAGCACCATCGAACAAGTGCATAGAATTACGAATTTAATTCGTGAAACTTTTGAAAGTAAGCGATACTGCTCTGCACTATTTATTGACATATCACAAGCATTCGACAAAGTCTGGCACGAGGGACTTTTATACAAAATTTCAACACTGCTTCCAGAGAACGTCCATAAACTGTTCACGAGCTATTTGTCAAATAGGTCTTTTGTGGTAAGATCGAAAAGTACATTTTCATCAGTCAAACGAATCTCAGCTGGCGTCCCGCAGGATAGTATACTTGGGCCATTTCTATATCTATTGTACACTGCAGATTTGCCTACAAATCTACTTACGCACACATCCACATTTGCTTGGGAATACATCTTGGGAATACATCTTGATCGACGGCTCACGTGGACCCACCACATAGCAGCAAAAATAACTCAGTTGAAAATCAGAACCTCTCAGCTTTACTGGTTAATGGGGTCACACTCGTCACTAAGTTTAGACCACAAGGTGCTTCTTTATAAAGCAGCTTTGAAACCAATATGGTTATATGGTATCCAGTTATGGGGATCCGCCTCCGCGTCAAATGTTGAAAAGTTACAGAGAAGACAGTCAAAGATCTTGAGATTGATTACATGCGCTCCTTGGTACATACGTAATAATAACATCCACAAGGATCTCAACATCACTACCATCCGAGAAGAGATCAAAAAATCGTGCACGAGCTATACTGCGAAAGTGACCGATCATCCCAATCCATTTGCGAGGGACTTGCTTTTATTTGAGGGTCATAGGCGTCTCAAACGGGTGCATACTTTTGATTTGACAAGATAATAATTCTTTGATTTGCAAACAATGTGTTGTATGCTGCATTGGCAGTACCAACAGAAGTTTTATTTTTTTGTTTAGGTTAAGATTTTAATACTTATTGTGAGTGTCATATGGACAGATTCAATAATAAAACGAAAGAAATTAAAAAAAAAACTTATCAGCAATTTCACAAATGCTATTCCGTAGAACATAGATAACGAAAAATTATTATTGCTCTTTATTTTAATAAACTAAAAACAATCAAATAAAAAAACAGCGTTAAGTCTGACACTAGTCGGGTTTAATTAATTACTTAACTAATTGTTAGGTAGTTAACCAATTGTTAGTTCAATTATCAAGATTTAATAAACAATTAAATTATTAAAAAAATTGAAGGTGAAATATTACTTTTGTGAACAACGGGCCGGAGGGCAGATGAAATAATTGGATATATAATTTTGTTTTTGTTCTTTTTTTGTTGTTGTCATACAAAAGTAATAATCATTTTGATGATTTTGTGGATCACTCCAAATCGTTGGCGTCGTAAAAGGCATTGTCTTACGACTTCCTTTAGGTCAACTTGTTAAAATATTTGCACATCTGCTGCAACATATTTTCGCAGCCAATATTTGTATTTTTCATCGAAACGATGACCAAAGTATAGCTGATAGGCATTTTTTATGGGTAAGGTTATTGTAGGCCCATACATAACAGAATGAATTTGCAGGATTTTTGCAAAGCTTTGACATATTGCTACCTTCAAAAAAAAAAAAAGTACATTTGACAATTACTTTGTTTCCTAAGTAAAATAATTTGTAACAACAATACTTGCCAAAAATACATAAATAAAATAATGACAGAACACTTTTAAACCTAAATTTTTATTACTATGGAATTATATTTTAATATTATTTATTTATTTTTTTAATTTCGTAGAGTAAAGCAGTTGACTTGTTGGTTTCACACAATTTCGGTATGACAACTGTTGGACGAACACAACATCGTATATACTAAAAATTTTACTGCAAAAATAACAACAAACGTTCACGATACATTATTTTGTAATCCATATCATCCACCACTTTCTTTAAGTTCCGTTACCTGCCTGCAATATTGTTGCAACGGTATGACCAAATGCATACATACATATTTTTACAATATGAGGTACCTGCTTTAAATTGTGAATAAAGTCAACATTTGCTTATGAATTTTCATCGTATCGATGAAAGAGACAAATATTGGCTGCGAAAATATGTTACAGCATTACCGATCATCCCAATCCATTTGCGAGGGACTTGCTTTTATTTGAGGGTCGTAGGCGTCTCAAACGGGTGCATACTTTTGATTTGACAAGATAATAATTCTTTGATTTGCAAACAATGCGTTGTATGCTGCATTGGCAGTACCAACTAAAGTTTTTTTTGTTTAGGTTAAGATTTTAATACTTATTGTGAATGTCATATGGACAGATTCAATAATAAAACGAAACGAAAGAGAAAAAAAATCTAATGGCTGTGGATTATTTTCCTTAATACTGAAAACTTCCATCCGTTCTAAGGCTTGTAGATCTATAGGCTTCATTCCAGCTATAACAAGAACTGCGGCTGCGGATACCGTGCGGTATGCTGATGTGACCCGTAGTGCTGATGTTCTTTGCACTGTGAGCAGCATTTTTGCTCTGCACTTAGTCTTCAGGGTTTCGGCCCAAACTTCACTGCCGTATAGGAGAATACCATTACAAGCTTCCATAAGTAACTTCCGCTTACTTTGCAGTGGTCCTCCTACGTTTGCCATAAGTCGACTGAGTTGCGTTGTTATCTTTGCTGCCTTCTGCGTTGCATACTCGATCTGGCGGGCAAATGTCAGTTTTGGATCTAATCGCATTCCAAGATAGTTCACCGATGTTTTCGTCGTTAACACAGTATCTTCTACTCTCATATCTATCTCAACAGGAATTTGTCATCTGGTGAAAAGTAAAAGCTCTGTTTTGTGCATCGCGAGCTGTAATCCATGAGAGTCTAACCAGCTCCTGGTTCTTAGCATAACTTGTCGAAGTCTGCGTTGGGCATCCTCTGTGTTCCTTGCTGTGATAACCGCTGCGATATCATCGGCGTATCCAACAAGATATGTGCCTTCAGGCATCTCTAGTTTCAATATTTCATCATAGCTGGCATTCCAGAGGTCAGGTCCGAGTATGGAGCCCTGCGCGGCTTCTGAGGTCACTTCCATTTCCCTTTGCCTTCAATCGTGTTGTATATTGGCACCCTGTCCTTGAGATAATTTATTATCAATCTCATAAGGCAGTCTGGTACCTTAAAATTCCTCTCCATTTGTGTTCTGTATTTGAGTCTTAACTGATTGTACTGTTTTAAAATCGTTTCTAAGTTTACCATTTTCCGGCATGATCTGATAACATCTCAGGTTCTCCTTGAAATCTGTAATTTGTAGCCCCATACAATATGGTTTTATTAACCGTAAGATCTTCATTCTTGATAGCTTTCGTCCTTTTGCATTTTTGCTCTACAAGCATCTTGCGCAGTTCGTCGCTGCCCTAACCTCATCTATCAGAACCGACTTTAATTTAAACCAAGTGTTAATACCGAGTTCGCCTGTTATAAACAACATAGCAAGACCTTTCAGCGACCTTTTAGCAAAAATATATTTCTGGAAATCATCCCAGCCCATTGTTGAAGTTTCCTCGAATTCTTCTACCCACACTTCTACTGGAAGACTACCATTACCATCAAAAGTCTCGACAGATTCTTCAATACCAAGAAAATTTAAGGAATACTTATTCGGTTGCTTATTAAATTGTTACATTGAATATGAATAGTTTTGTCTGCTGTTCACATCTTCTTTTCCCATCATATTGTTATTGTTGCTGTCACATATATACATAATTTCGTTCTTCGTTTCTGTATGCGCGGCACTTGCGCAACTCATGTAACTGGCTGCTCTTACAATTTTAGCGTTAGCCCTATCGGCATTATTTCAAAACTCTCCATCATCATCATCTTTCTCGTTTTCGTCTTCTTTGTTCGCAATATTTTTAAGCATCATTCCCTCTCGCAGATTCACAAAAATATGCACAAACAAATCATTTACCTGGTAAATCAGATCAGCAGTACTTAGAAATTCTGCAACATATTCCATTTTATTCTCAAACTCTTCACTCTTTCTGTTGTTCATGTACATATGTACATGAATCTGTTTCATTGCAAGGAGCAGAGCAAAAAAGAGCAATGCGCATTGCTCCTTTCTCCACTGTTTTCAATGCGCTGAGCAAGAATTGATGCGCAGAGCTAGAGCAATGAGAAGTATGTCGCTCTTTGAGCAATGAAAAGGAGCGGATCTGTTCTGCGCATTTTCTTACCCTGATATGTATGTATTTATTATTTACTAAAATGTTGATCTCTTTTCGTTTATGTACTTATGTTTGTTATATATTTGTCTCTATGAAAGCCAAAGCCACACGCGCTAATTCTTTACGTTGTCGTTTCTATTTTTGATGAATTAATAAAGTACAATTACGCTCAGTTAAAAAAACGACACGCATGCAAACCCGTCGTAGTTATTTTTATTGTTCTTTTCTTTTTCTCACTTAAAAACATAAGTGAGTCGTCTTCGTTTTCTTTTTTTTTCAAATAATCCTATCAATACATAAGCGCGTAGTCGTCATTCACATTCGTACATATATTTAGCTTTTGTTCATTCTTCTTTCTCATGAATAGGTACACTAGCACGTAGTCATTTGGTGGTGGGTTTTTCTCAAATCAAATAAAACACTTTTTAAATGCATGCGCAATTACACCAACAATTGTATGCCAATTCGAGGCATACAATTTTAGCGTGTTTTATTTCCTTTTATGTATATTTATGTATAAGCTGTTAATGATGTATTTTAATTTAAAAACAAGTATTTGCCACAAGTTGCAATCCTTATTTAGCCCCCACAATATGGAGTGGACTTTTATTTATTTTAAAAATAATGTTTATTTAATTTTATTTATGTATTTAAAAAGAAAAGTATAAAAGAAGACATTGTAATGTGCTCCGCACACGCGTCTTATTTCTTCGAGTCCTGTCATCAACTGACTCTTTCATGTGGGAGACTGTTCTCCCACATACAAGTACTTTTGGAGTAATGCAGGTATGGTTTATTTCATTGGGCTTTAAGTTTTTTCAGCGACTTGGCAACACTAAAAGATTTTGGTGTACTTTCATAGTGGTATGTATGGATATTCTATTCAGTAGTGTAATAGAACAGTTCCGATACTAGTCTTGGTGAGTATACCAAGGAGTAGTTTTGGGAGAACAATGTAATGTGGTCTAACCTAGGGCATCGCAGTTTAAGTCGGAGTATTTGCTTTTCATACATTTACTCCTACTCCATTATAGAGTACTCCGTACACGCATATATGGAGTACTCCCGCTATTTGTAGGCTTATACCTACTTTTGCGATTTGAAATCGTTTGTTATATTTTTGAATATTAATATATTACTTACAAAAACGTTAAACCTTTTCGATAAAATCAATAAAGCGAATTTTAAACCAGTTCGTTGCCCTTTTTGCAAAATCCCTTTTCGTTACTTTTGTGTTTTGAATCCTCTTTTTGCTACTTTTGAAATTAGTCAACGGTCGGACTGCTTTTAATGTTTTAACAACACTTCGTTAACAGTC
>BGZK01003390.1:0-26147 GCA_005406025.1 Eumeta japonica
ATCCTAATACATAAGATCTTAAAACTTCAATCAACTTTTCACTAATGAAGGTTTATGTATAGCGTCAGATTGACTATATAGTCACAGAAAAGAAAAATTGTATATTTTGACATAATTCCCAAAATGTATACTTTAAACAGTCTGAAATCTCAATAGTTACATACAATATGTAATATGCTAAGTAAATGTTATTAATGTGAAATGACTCATGGTATGGTGGGAATTTTCATCAAGTTTTCATATCTTCTTTGAATTGCTATATAATACACTATTATATATATACACTCTAATATTATAGAAATATAGGTGTGGTGCAACACACAAACTCACTCTGAATTGCCTACTAATTATAATGTGCAGGTTCAATGCTTCCCAACCCTACCCTCCTCCGCTTTCCTATTTTGAAGCGCTGATGTTCGCCCTTCACAGCAGCAGAGTTTTGTGCCTTGTACTGTATATGTTGATTTGGTTTTCAACAATGTTCTAAAATATTGGGGCGTAGCAGTTCATTTAATGCTTTTCTGTTCATAACATTTTTGATAAAGTATATGCGACGTTTCTCTCACCTTCAAAATAACATCTGATTTGTTTTGTGTGATTTCCATGAAGTAAAATTGAATACATATGTCAAAGCAAAGTCAAAGTGGTTGCAACTTTAACAAAATTTATTGCTAAGAAAAAGTCATAGTAAAAGCAAATCTAAATGATTGTTGACTGCAAAAATGCAAAATGCTTAACTTATTTCCAAATAAAATCTCATTCAGAACAAAATATTGGATACTTTTGATGCACCTAACTTTTTCCCTTTCAATTTATATTTGTAATAAATCAAGTTATAGGAACCCAGTAGTTAGTAGATAACACAAATTGTTCAAATAACATTTGATTCAACCAAACTGATGTGTGCAAGCATGTTTGAGCTTATGAGATACATTGACTTATAGGAGTTATAAGACATCTTAATGTTGTTGTATCTCACAATATTTTGAATTTGTTAATTTTTTATTCTAACTTAACTGCTGTTATGTAACTAAATATCTATTAAGTTGTAGAAAAAGAATTTTTCTATTCGCAGATAACATTAAAATATACTGTTTAAAACAGAATATCATAATACTCATAATGACTAGAGTTATTCTATATTTTTATACATATACATTAAAAACAAATTTGTTTCATTGTGAACAATAATAAATTGTTCAAATTATTACGCCCTGTATTACGCAGCGCACGCGTCTCATTTACAAACACTAACACAATTTGTGCTGAGTTGTGCCAGACTGCATGATCGAAATGAGACAAATTTGTTTTTAATTATTTGCAACGAAACGAAAAACATAAAGCAGATAATAAAAAATTGAAAAGGACCTTTTTTGTGTAGAATTTTTTTTCCAACAACTTTTACTTGAAACTTTTTTTTATATTTCTCACCGTTATCGAGTTATTTTGAAAAACGCATTTTCAACGCCTTTTTATTTTTTCCTCTCTTTCCTGTCAATTTACATTAAAATGTCTTGTAATATCATTATTTATGTACGAGGGCGGTTTGATAAGTCCGTGACTTTTGAATAAAACCTTTTTTGCGGCAAATAAACATTTTATTTTCTACATAATAATCACCTTTTAGCTCGATACATTTAGTCCAGCGTTTTCTAATTTTTTTTCCTCCAAATAATACGTTTTCTCAAGGCTCTCAAAATACGCGTTTGTTTCGTAATACTTCTTCATTAGACTCAAATCTCTTACCACTCAGCCATTTCTTTAGGTTTGGAAACAGATAATAGTCGCAGGGGCTAAATCTGGAGAATATGCTGGATGGGGTAGCAGTTCGTATCTCAATTCGTGGATTTTGGCCATCGTGACTAAACAAGTGTGCACACATGCATTGTCTTGATGGAACAGCACTTTCTTCTTCGCCAAATGCGGCCGTTTTTGCTGAAGTCAACGGCGAATCTGTCCAAAAGCTTTGAATAATATTCGCCGGTGATTGTTTTACCTTTCTCGAGGTAATCAATGTGAATGACACCGCGTGCATCCCAAAAAACTGTGGCCATGACCTTGTTGGCTGACAGACTCTGTTTGGCCTTCTTTGGTCCACGTTCACCCCGAGAAACCCACTGTTTCGATTGTTCCTTGGTCTCTGGCGTGTTATGATGGATCCATGTTTCGTCCATAGTAACAAAACGGCGCGAAAATTCGTCCGGATTACGGCTGAACATCGCTAAACACTCTTTGAAGTTGTCACACGATTGCGCTTATGGTCGAGTGTGAGCAATCGCGGCACCCATTTCGCGGAGAGTTTTCTCATGTCCAAATATTCGTGTAAAATATGATGTACCCGTTCAGTTGAGATACCTACAGCATGAACCAACTGCACTTTCATTCTCCGATCATCCAATATCATTTCATGGATTTTATCGACGATTTCCGGCGTGATCACTTCTTTTGAGACCTGAACGTTCGGCGTCACTAGTGCTGGTACGACCACAACGGAACTCTGTAAACCACTTCTTTACCATTGAAATTAATGGTGCCGAGTCCCCGGTATTTATCAAGCTTTTCCTTAGTTTCAGTGATGGTTTTTACGTAAAAGTAATGCTTAATCAGCACACGAAATTCACTTTTTCCATTTTCGTAAAATTCACGAGGTGTCTGGTTTGAATGGCTATCAAACACCAACTGCATGACGTAGCTGCTCAAAATTTGACAGTTGCCTACTAATAGACTACAGTTGACGGCAGCACTGTTGCATTTGAAGTAACTGCGCGGGAAATTCAAAAGTTACTGACTTATCAAACCGCCCGGTAATTACGAACATATTTTTACATATTGCATGGTGAGTTGGTCAGGTGTCCATGTTATTCCATGCATTCCATTCCATTAAGAATCAGATTGAATAATTCAATTCATTCCACTTGCGAAAGTGGTAACTAGCAACTTAAATTTGTATTTTTACAGGAAGGAATAATATGGAAACGTGGGAATTGAAAATGATCTCTATGGGCAGACCAGAAATGGTTACTAAAACATAAGAGAGAAGAAACCAAAAATTGTAAATAGCAATAAATAGGAAGTTTGGTGCTCCGATGAAAAATTACTCTAAGTGATAGTATTAAAGATGAAATTCAGGTTCAAAGTATTCCCCATAGAGGACAATCAAAAAAAAAAGTTTGTGCAGAAGAATTAAAGGGTAATGAGACAACAATTACAAAAGAAGAACAAGAAATGACCTTAAAGCACAAAGTTGACATAAATGTTTTAGATACTAATAAAATAGAATACATAAAGAAAAATTCAATTGATGACCAAAAAGTTCATCGGAACACGCGGGTGATGAAAAAGCCAATAACACAATGAGATCCAATAAGGAAAGTGACATGATAGTAAGACACTTTTGAATAGTATTAAAAGTTTTTAAATTTTAGTTCCTAGGTATGTTTATAGCTATGTATGTGTATTTTTCGTTATTTGGAAAATCACATTTTGTTAGAGCACATATTTTTAATTGAAAATATTATTTTTGATTTAATACAAATTAACATAGTTCTTTTTTTGTTTTTATTTTTATATCACATAATTATTCCTTTTATTTAATTTTACTTGTACAACAAGGAATATAATTAATTAAGAAATTTCATATTACCTTGTTGATTCAAAACTTTTATAAATCTGGGTATGATTCATCATAGTATAGATGTTTGATTTTTCACATGGAATATCTCATAAAATGTCTAATATGGCATTACTGTAATGTCACATTACTCTTAATAATATGTTCGAAGTCAGCTGTGATCGTTGAGGTGAGTATTGTTTCATTCTAAACAGCGTTAGAATGATTGGAACTGAAGTCACTGAATATTTAGTAAAACCAAAACATTTATGCAATCATGTATTGGGTCTGATTTATGAACAACTATTTATTCTGGCCACCATGGAAAGCGAGATTTACCTCGCGTCATTAAATTTTACTAAAGATATTTGGTGGTTTTAGTCCATTAAGACTAGGTGATGGAAATGGAAGAAAACTAAAAACATCATCAGGCGAGTGATGACTTCCTGACTGGATGTTTATAGTCGATTGCATTTCATGTATTCATTTGAAAGTGTTGTCTTAAACACCCTAAAATAGTATTAAAAAATTAAACAAACTGTCTAGAACCCATCGTCTATTTATGATGAAATAATTAAAAAATTTCTATAACATTGAAATATGGCATATTTTTATTTTGTGTATATATGGGGTTAAAGACAAAATATTTTTATTTTGGTAATAATACTATTACACTTGAAATATGTCATTAACAAATTCTTTTCTACATAAGCATTACCAGCCATTCCAAATGTTGATTCACCTTGAGAATAATGAATAAGAAACTCGAGGGCTGCTATTTTTGTTCATCAATAGAAAATATTGAATAATTAATAAATTACTATTATACTTATATAAACATAAAGTAAATTTAAACATAAAAGCAACCTGATAGCTGAATAGTTCAATTCCATGGGTTTTTGTCAACGTATTCCAATACAATTATAATAGCCCTGCTATATCTTTTTTTAACCAAAGTTTAATTATTCATAAAAGGCAAATTTTAAATTTTAGCTGGGATCTTATTAAAGTCCACACATTGCCTCTTAAATGACTAATTAACTGCTTATTCGGGTTTATGAGCAGCAAGATTGTTTAGTGCTTTTTATGAATTTATTTTGAATTTATTATGAATTTCATTCATTTTTGGAATGACTATATTTTTCTTGACTTGATATATATATATATATAATAAATATTTTAATTTTATTTATTGAAATATTTCTCTGAATTGCTTTTGGTCCCAAATTACAAATGGCAGAAACAGCCCACTTCTGCAGCAAAATTGTATTAGTATCAGCTGCATGACATCATAATAAAATTCCATAGTCCATGAGACTTCTAAAGAAAGTGAAATAAAGTAGTATCGCGATGCTTTCATCAATAAATCATGAATTCTTTTTCTTACATATGCTGCAGAACAACAACTAAGCCTTTTGCCAATCTCGTGATATGTAATTTAGTATTTGAAGTGAGACAAAGAAATAAGAACAAAAACAATCCATTATCTCGTTCTTGACCATTACGGTTGTGTCGATAATTTTAGCATTGGACAAGGGAAATCAGTTCATTATTTGAAATGGCTTACTTTAAATATTCAAGGTATTGTTACTTCAGATTTTCAAAATCAGATTGGGGAGCTTGAACATTGAACTCTACATTTTGTTCTATCAGTATTTAACTCACATTCCTTAAAATTGGGAAAAATATTGTTTCTCTACCTATGTGAACGAATTTGGATAATGGGGTCGTTTAATAAGCACTGAAGAGGGCATGGGAGTTTTCACTTTGCTTGTTAGAAGTGTGGGATGAAGAGGTTTGAAGAGCAATTATGCCATCGATTCCTTGCAGCCAGGGAGAAGGCATATTAGACGCGGCGGCCATCCTTACTCGAAGCTCAATATGTAGAAGTACGTTCTGTAAACATGTTACGCAAACAGATGACAAACAAATCCCATCCATTGGGTCAGATCATATGTCTTGACTGTTGGACATTAGCATATAACAAAGATGGAGCAACTAGGGGCGCTATAACCAAAGCCTTAAACAAACTTGAGCTCCTCAAACGCCTCAAAGGTAGGATATTCTTCCACAGAAAATCCAATACCTTCGATTAGAGAGATAAATGAAACATGGACATTCCATACGAAAACAGGACAAAGATAGGGAAATATAACACAATATCAAACACTGATTCAATACATCCCAACTACTAAGAACAACAATACTGAGAAAAATAATAGAGACTCTCGTGAACACAGCCATCGTCAAGTAAGCCAACAGCGCCGAAAGACTAGGGAATAGTGAGATATACACCTTCCTCATGAACGACTTCTTATAGCGAAATAAAAACTTTATGTAAGCTTAAAATAAGAAGACGCTGGGTCCAGATCTAATAAAGCTGATGCGCTCAAGGTAGACGGAGACCTGTTAATAGTAATGTATAAATTGTGTATGTATACTTCAATACAATTGTAGACTACGTGCTGAACACAAGATATTACCGAAACTATGGTAATGGGACCGATTGAGATCGGTGATAGCTTGGAAGTAAAGTGCGTCGCTTCTACCGGAGGCGCTGGGTTCGATTCTGACCACGGGCGAATCGACCTATAAATATTTCAACTTGGAGTCGGCAAACTTCTGCTCCGTGCCTTGGAGGGTACACACTAAGCCGTCGGTCCCAGACGTTTTCATCCACTGGTGTTGGGTCGTTGCAGCTTCCGCCCCGCACTAGACTAGCGTGGATGGCTAGAGGTCTAAACCCCTCAGTCTGCAGTAAATATATGTGGGAGAGGTATGCCTCAGCGGCGGCGATTGAACCTGATGGGGTGTCCAGTAAAACTGAGAATGAGTACGTCGCCGGTAACTTCTATTAAACGTTTTTCGACAAAATCACTTTTTGCATAGCTTGTTTGGAATATCTTTTTCTAAGCTTGAAATTCTTTCTAAAAGCTCTTCGTCCTGAGCATTTAAAAATTCCTGTGCTGCACTACTACTGATTGATCACCCTCAAATCTCTGCCCTTTCAGATACTCCTTCAACCTTGGAAAATAACGAAATCGCTAAGGGTAGGTCTGAATGGAGGAGTTGCTTGAGCATTTCGAAGCCAGTGTTTCTAGTTGCTGATAGCGACCGTGGTGAGTTGTCTAATTGGAACAAAATAATATTCGCTAGTTTGCCTGATTTCTTTGGATTTCGTAACACAATTTTTAATTTATTCTCTACAAAGAGCCTGTAACAATAGCTCCACGGCCGAGATATTCAACCCTTTAATATCCCAGAAAATAGAGCCATGATCTTTCCCTGCAGAAATTATTTCCACGTTTCGGCGTATCATGGGGCAACCGTAGAGTACGGAGGGCATTTGCTAAAATATCTTCTCATTCTGTGATAAAATTTTCAAGCACAAATATTTAGCAATTGCGCTTAATTCAGTTTATTCTATTTTAAAAACGCTTCAATGACTGTAAATAAAGGACTTCTATTAAAATAAAAGAACAAGATATTAAAATTATTTCTTTTTTTATCTAATCAATATTCCAGCTTTAACAGACACTATGTACTTTTTTGGTTCAAAAGTTTCGACCCTCATTCTCATTTTATAGAGAACGCCCCGGTAAAATGTAAACTGAGGTCAATGGATCTTCATTCACAAAGTCAGGGAAAACTACAAGAGTGCCACCTATACAGACCAATTAATATGTTTAACATATTAATTGGTCTGTGCGAAAATGCTCCTAAAAGGCTTTTGGTGGTAATCAATTGCAGAACTACAGCTCCCATTCAAATATGGTTTCACCTAAGCCCCATGATATGTTGACTCGGATATTTCGTAGGGTAAGTTCACGGATACGCCTGAAGCAAAGAATAGCGTAGCAATGATGTCGACAAACTTGAGCAAGGCCTTCGATTTTATTAACTACATACACAGATCTCGTCTTGCTGCAAAATATAAGGTCGGGGAAAAAGTTTTGTATTTTATATACAGCTTAAAATATTTTTTCATAATTATTTACATTAATATAATATTTGTATGCCATTTCGTTCAATAACTGTCGCCATTTTGTAGGTAGCAATATCATCCCATTGTTGTAAAATTTTGGTACTTTTGATCAAAAGCTGCGACAAGTGGTTTTGATAGTTCTCTAATGATGTTAAGTAACGTTACCTAAAGAATTCTGAAGACCGAAACAGATGAAAATCTGAGGGTGTAAGTTCAGGGCTAAATGGTGCATACATTAACACTTCCCAACCAAACTCCCTCAATATTTGGTGAGTGGCTAAAGATGTATGTGGTGTGGCATTATCAAGGTGTATATGGTACACGTATCAATTTATTGCGAGTTAATCCAGGTTTCGCTAAAGTCTGTGGACTTGCTTTGATCATGATATTTTTCGCACGTTCTTGTCAGAAGGTAATCCATTTTTCATCACCATTGATCACTCTTTTCAAAACGGTCCCATTTCATTACATCAATGGAATGGAAATCACAAACGGTACACCACGATTCATTAGATTTCTTTCAGTGAGCTCGTGTGGGACCCAAGTATCGAGCTTTTGTATATTCAGCTTTCTTAAATTGAGTCAAAACTATTCTGTGGTCAATCAAGCTATGTCGCAGAAACTAATATACAGATCTTGCTCTAGTTTTGCAAAATAGCATCGACTTTATTCGTGATAGGTTAATCGATTACCGGACTGAAAATGCTTGAACCAGTTTGTGCTACTCTTACCGACACCATTGGGTAAACATCACAATTTTTTTGCATCTTGTCACATTTTTCCTGATTTGCAATAAAATTTCAAAATGTATCGAATTTCCATAAGATTCACTTATTTGGGTGGACAGAAAAACTATAGAAAAAGGTGGAACACCATTTTTACTTCTAATTTTTTATGTTATCTATTTAATGATATCAAAACTAGCCAGATACAAAGGCAAACCAAAGAGATTTTACCTGAAATACGAAAAACGTCTCCCCACCTAGTAGAAATATGAACAATAATGAAGATGATAGAAAATTATTTGGCTGATAGAAAAGCGCGGAAATTTCACAACATGAGAGTGACTTAAATTTTGCTTCATGGAAACTTTGACAACCACACAAAATGAGATTCCACAATTGCCATATTTTTCAGTTAAAAGTTGGTGCACATATGATTTTCTATGACTAAACATGGATATGTAACGTAAATAAATGAATTTAGAATATAAGGGTAACTTTCAGGAACAAATAAGAAAAATAAAAAAATTGCAAATCATACCATGTGATATGTCAAATAAACGGCTTTTTGTGGGTCTCAAATATACATAAATTTTGTTTTAAAATAGTGTATTTAAAAAATAATATAAAATACCATTCCTCTCTTATCTAAAATTTTGGAAAAGTATAGAACATAGCTCTTTAATAATAAACAAAAAACCTATTAGTTTATGGTTTTTAAAACAGAGATGAATCTCGAACATTCCTTGTACAAACATATATTTGCTGAATTGTTTCAATTAACTATTTTACAGATTTTCAAAAGGTTTTCTAAATTTATTGTAGTCTAGTGTTACCATCGAGAATTATTAGATTTTTTAAGTAGTGCATTATATTAGCTCATGTAAATATGTAATAAATTTATAAACAAATACTATTTGAATTATTTGCAAAAAAAAAAAAACTCTCTTTTATTAATCTTTATTTTTTATCTTTGTAATTTGTGAACAGTTTTTTCTAAATTGGCAAGAGGCTACTGCGAATCGAACAAACCTTCGCTGATTTTAATTTGTGAAATTGCTAATATACCTCTTTCTAAGATATGTATGAGACTATTATGTTGCAAATACAATGTTTTTTTTTTTGTTTCATCTGAACGTTCACTAAATAACCCACAGTGATGTCAGAGGTAGAGACCATTCCAATATTTTTTTTATTCCACACACCTGTTTAATTACTTAGACTATAAAATCTTACTTTCAGCTACTATGATCAATGATCATACATGTTCCACAATTCAGATGGCAAACAAGCGTTCATAGTGAAAAGGATGCTGTGGGTGAAAAGAGAAGAAATACTGTCATTTCATAAACTTTATATTTCAAATTTTTAAGAAGACCAATTATATATTTTGGCATAACTATTATTGCTAACATACCTATATTGATAATTACAAATAGTGTTAGTCAGGGCAAAAGCCTAATAAATTTTTCCAAAAATATTATTATGCATTTTTAAAACAAATACTATTATTAAAATTTATATCAGTATTTGTTTAGATGTTATTGAGGTTCCATTATTTTGTTTTTAGTTACAATCTTTGTTTTAATTAAATTTTACAAATATAAGTTGAAAATATATTATTGTACTATGCATTTTACTAGTATAATATATAATGGCTTCAAAAGATACTGTATTTTGATTGATGCTTAGTCTTTGGATTTGTAAAACTTATGAACTAAACAAAAAAGAAAAACACCAAGAAAGTAGAAAATAAAGACGAAAATTCTCCTACCCATGCATAATTACTAAAATAGAAATAACCCCTTACAAATATATGCTTGAAATGAAACATTACATGAAATTTTCATATGAAAATTATAGCTAATATTAAATACAGTGATTCATTTTATATATGATGAACTCTAATGTAACATAAAACTCTCTAATTTATCATTATAAGAATATATTACTACAAGAGATTGGTTGATTTTATATGACCATGAAAAAAATTTCATTTTATAGATATTGATTTTAGAATTTTCCAATTATCAATTTATGAAAAGATGTCCAAATTTTTTGTTATTTTACGACAGCTATTGGATAAATTAGATTGCAGTTATGCACTGTGAGAATTGTTTCAAAAAAATCTGCAATTTCACTCTTTTTTTTTTTAAATATCCATATAACGAAAAATAAAATCTCAGTCCCTGAAGATCTATAGAGATTATGCCACATGTTATAATTATACTTACTTTCTAAAAACATATTTGAGCAAACTAAAACCGAAATTCTGATAATGTGTAAATAATAATTTTCAAGTAAAGGTTGTTATTATTATATTATCAGTACAAAATACCATCAGTGACATAACCAACTAATAAAATATTATTTACTTTAGTAATTTTGTATCATAAAGATACAATTTACAACATGTATTTATTCTCAGAAACAAAAACATTTGAAACATAAAATTCCATGAAGCAGTTTATAGAACAAAGTCTGGAAATCAAAGAGTAGTGTTTGAGTACATTGTTTTGCCTTGTTTATAATAGAACTATTAAAACTGAAATCTCATGGAATTAATTAAGTACTACTTAATAATGAAATCGATAAATATGCATTATGATCCTAAGTGATTTTAGTGATGTTTCAAATGTTTTATATATTTAAATACAATTAAGCACTGATGTAAAATAAGTGTAAAAACACTGCACACAGTCCTTCATTAATATAAAAATTTCAAACAAAATATTAGTACACATAGCTCTATTCACCATTAATAGAACACTTAATTTAATCTAACGATAAAATACAATAACCTTCAAAAATTTTTGCTCAAATGCCTATTATATTAGCTGATCACAATTTATTGCTATAAAATTATTATTGATTATGAATTTTATAGTTGATACTATAATTTTGAAACAATTTATTTAAATTGTTATTTCTATTTAAAAGTGTTATTTCTATTAATTTAATCGATCATTCTTTCTTCCTTGCAATTAACAAATACTGACAATAACATATCTTTTATGTATTGCAAAACTACAAAAGACCCTTTATAATTTGCCAAGCTATATATGTTTGTTCCTACCACGAGACTAAATCGAGATCGCCTATTGCTGGTAAAAATAATTTTAAGACTATAGGTGAAATTATTCTATCAGATTATTAATCAATATTTACATCTGTATTTAATTAATCTACAATATCTAAGCATGATAAAATTCTATTTTCTGAAAATTGCTTTGATTAAATGAAGGAATTGTTGGTGGATGGATTTTATAGTCCAAAGTACAGAATATTTCCATTGCCTTCTAAAACTAACCACTTACACTAAATTTTTGCAATTCCATTCATTTATATCTGGCTTTTAAACTAAAATGGCAATTTGTGACTTAATGTATACCACACATCTCACTTCTGTAAAGGCACAAGTATAAAATGAGGCAGTTTAGAATTGGTAAACGCTCAAACAACAAATAACTTTAAACTTCACTAAGTTATACATTAGCATGTACTAAGTAATTAGTTTAGATTTCAGTATAATAAACAGTGATTCAATGCAAATAGAAGAAAATAAGAATGCACATATCTTGCATAAAACCACCTAATAACTGTGCAACAAATATGACTCTTTGTACTCAATTTGTGGTGCTATTCCGTTTAACAGTGATAAAACATTAGCTAGTTCGACTCCTGTTGCATTCTTATAAACATTGTTTTGATGAAGCATACAAAATAAGGGAAGAAAATGTATCCATCACCAAAAGAAAAAAAAAAAAAATTGTACAACAATTGCAAAACAGGGACATTAAAACTATATCATATTTATTACTAAGGCATTTTGCCAAAAGTAGGCGATATTGAATCTGACTTAGAAACAATGCGATTAGGGTCGTTAGCTATCTCTGTCTCTTCAATTTCATTGGAAAAACTGTTGAAAGGATGAAATGTTTCCATAATAGCTGCCATTAAATGCGGCGGCGGGCGATTCATCTTGAAACTTCATGTATATCATCAAGAACTGGTCTGCCGGTTCCTAAATATGACATCAAGTGTGATATATCAACGATATAATCAAAATCATACTGAAAATAAATGATAATAACCTTTAAAGGCACTCATCATTATTCTTTCAGATATTAATTGTAATCTGTTATAGAGTTTTCTAAAAATTTTCTTCCTCCTCGCTTCTCGTCTAACGGCAGCAATATCAGCCATAATAAGTGCAAATAAACAGTAATTTAATTTATACGATTTGTCCATCGTAACAAAATAAATTATACACTAAACCACTGACGTAGATCACACAAAACCAACTGAACTTGACATTTTGTAGATGTTTTATAGCGTCACAGAACACGTGGCATTGAGTAAAATGAAACGAATTATTAATAGACTACACGGTGGTGTATCGTTATGGGTATATCATTGTAACAGGTTAGGGAAAGACTGCCTACCCGCATAAACCACTTTTAGTGATTCAAAATTAATTTGCGTTTTTGTAACATTTAGTTAAAAATCTTATATATATTACATGTATTTTAGAAGTGTAACTAAACTATTTAATTGACCTTAACTGCAGAACGTTCTGAATGACCATATGTTTATTGTATGTTCAGTCGTGTTACTCTATATCCATCAAACTCGGTCTTAATTAACAAAACAAGCTTACAAAAATGGGACTTGTGAAACATCTCAAGAACGTAATATTCAAATAGAGTTTTGGAACTTTGTCATGATTTTCAATGCTTGTGGGTTGTACTACATAAATTATATTCTAATAAAGAAACACGTAATCAAGCGTTCAACATTATCTTGGCTACGTACCAAATATAATTGAAAAATTGAAAAACCGAATGCATAAAAGTGAACTGAAAAAATGGAAACAAGATAATATAAAAAAAATCGTCCAATCATACATGAAAAATGTTTGCAATCAGAGGCATTATATTCATGTTTTCGTACTTATTACGAGTCTTGTCTCTTTCTTACAAAGATACTAGCTTATCATCCTCCATATCGAGGTCATCATCGTCATCAAACTCTGATTATCAATATCTCTATTGGCGTCTCCATATTCTTGAGGTATCTCCTATACCGCAAAATATTTCTTTGCCATCTCCACATTTTCCGCTCCGCTCATCTCTTGTATTATCCTAAAATATATCCACAATATAAGCGTTTCCCATCTGCATATTTTCAACTTCGGTATCTTACTAAAAATTGAGCAATTGCACTTCAATATATAAGCGTCTAATCAGCTTCCGTATTACGATCAAGCCAATTTCAGCAACTTGTAGTTTAAATGCCCAATGTTGCAAAGTAGAAATGGTCAACCTGCTATCTAACATTATATCTTTATTCCAAACGAATGGAACTAATTCCCTTTGAAATAAACACCTACCGCTTATATTTGGTCGTCGGTCTCACAGTCGTCCTCATATTCAAATGCAGTGCACAAAGCTCGTGGAAATGTTCTAAAGATCTTTTTTAATTATGAAACATAAATAAAAGTAATATTGTAATAAAAAAGTGTATTATTTTTATCACAAACATACATTTTAATTTTATATATTGCGAAAGAACTTTTTTGTGTTACGTTAGACAGATAAACAGATTTACTTTCGAATTTATAATACCAGTATGAATCCATTATTTTATTCTTAACTTTATGTAATATTTCAATACTTTATAAATTACTTTACATGTTTCCGATATTATTTAGAATAGTACGGATGCTGAAAGGACTGTACGAAGTTTCAAATCAAATTCCTTTCAAAAGTCAGATAGGTCCAGGTACTAACCAAACATTTGTTTGAAAAACCTCTCATGTCTGCTTTTTCTTTTTTATTAAAGGTTTTACTAAATTGAGAAGTTCATTGAAATTTTCATTGGACATTTGTACGAAAAACAATCACTTTATAGTTTTCGCAGTAAATTTATGTGACTGTATTTTTTGTTTCTTAATCCGTTTTCGTTCACATTGCTCTCCCTTTCATTTTTATCGAATACCCAATAGTGGAAACAGCAGTGACAAGTTTTTGGTGTTCCGATAGAACTGGTAGAATTATTATTATTATTATGGTATGGATGACTCTACGATAGCGGTTTAAAGTAAACTGAACGTGCGAGTCCGGTTCATTACTTATTCCGATCATGTAAATGCTGCGCCCAAACGGTTCGTTCGACTGTTAAGTGGTCCTGGTCGGGTCACTTTTTAGGATTATAAAAACGTATAAGGTTTTACTCTCACCTTGTGGTCATATACATACATTTTTTTTTCATATACATACATCACAAACTGTGGTTTCGATTTCCAAGTGAGTCTTATCAAGCCTAAGACTAATAGACTGACCAATTGACTTAATTGACCGATTACGGCAAAAGCTGATTCATCTCTAGTTGACAATTAGGGTAAAAAAATCATTGCCCAGTCTGAAAAGAAGCTTTTTTGAAATGTATGGGCTGCACATATTAAACATTGGTCTCAATTTTGAATAATAGTAAAAATAAAAACCGTATTAATATTTATAACTTTATTTGCTTCGTTATGACTCCTTTATTTAAAAATCCTATTATTTTACTTGCTAGTGTATATAGACCTAATGAAATATTTCGTTCATTATTTGAAACAGTTTTGTAATAAAGAAAAAACGTAGTTTTAAACTTTTCATAATATCCGTTGTTTTGAAATTTAATACTTTATAGCTCTGGATAAATAAAGTTAGTTATCGGCATGAGTATTTTATAAATAAGAATATGAAAAAAACTAGCGCTCCTAAAACTTAAAAGAATAGTATAAGACATTCAAAATGATATTTTATATCTTTTATTGTTATATTTTCTGTGTTATATTCTATTTAATATTAATATCGTGTTACTAATTTAAAAATAAAAAACAATATTGAACAATTCTGAGTAAAAATCAAGCTTGTAGGCTTAATGGCTTAAGTTCATTGTCAAAATTTAATTTGAAATGAGATGTTTACTCAATACAACAACATATAAGTTTTAAAATTTTGAAATTATTGAAAATATATGAGTTCAATAGGTAAGTACTGATTCTTCCCATCATTTTACCGTAGTACATTTAACCTTCTTAATACATCGAGTGTAATGTAATATTTTGAACTTAAAACAGATTCATAAGATGCCTAGAGTAACAAATTTTACGAAATAAAGAAGAGATTATATAATAAGTAGTTTTATATATGTATCTAAACAATGTATTTCTTAATATTCATTTTATTAAGTCGTTATATTAGGGTTTGTAATTTATATTTATCCCACATGTTTCCATGAAAATATGTTAACTTTTAGCACTTTGAAGACTAGTCTCTACTGTCTTTTAACTCACAATACTTTATTGAAGTTTTATTAAAAAAAACACTACCTGGGCAGATAAGTGTACATTCTGTCTCCTCTTTCTAAGGAAAGATAAGCTCTTGAATTTCGGTATATGTAATATGTATACGATCATTAAATAATATGTATTTTTACTTAACGTCGAATACGTCGAATGAATATGCAATAAAGAAGTATTTTAAAACGAATTTATTAATATAAGATATACTTCCTGGAGTAATTTTAATATTTGTTGTTAGATGACTGTTAGTATGGCTTAGACACCTTGTATTGAACGTTTATATAGTTGTACATTTTTCAATATTTTATTCATTTTCTGTAAAACTCAAATTGTATACTACATTAGTAGTACACGTGTAATATATTGTATTGAATAGTATAGTACATTAATGAATGAGTGTTATCATTCGCACGTTATTATTCTGTATAACTTGATCTTCCCTAAAACGATCGTTCCTGTTTATTTTGGAAAATTCACGCTTTATAAATATTAATGTTAGCGTTTTATAGATTAAGTGTAGTCGTTTAATTAATGGCCAAACGTAACACATCTAACAAAAGAAGTCACAGTGTATTTTTTGCTATTTTAATGCTATTTATATGTACATTTAATATGTAAATAGTATTAAAATTTAATCTTTGGACTATCTCGAAAATACCTCAAATATTACTTATAGAGATGAAAAATATCGTTTATAGTCTTATTGATGCTTTGAAAGCAACCGTACTCAACTTAAAATAATAATAAATACGTATTTTATGTTACTTATGAATAAAACTTGCTTGTTTAAATAAGCTATCTTGCACCCATATATAATGATTTTGTTTTCATAAATTAGAATTAAAAAACACTTGTAGCAGGATTTGTTATAAGGATAATTAAGAAGTCGCTACTATTAGTAAACTCCACATCAATGTTTATGTCACTAATTGACATTTTAAATATCGTATATTGTAACATCATTGAATATGAAACTTAAAACTATCACATTTGTCAAAGGTAACAAGTTATATTTCATAAACTAATTTTTATTCTATTATATAGTTAGTTCTTTCGGCAGTAATATGAAGAAAAATTAGATGCCGGCCCTACTGTAAATGTCATTAGTTATTAGGTATGTATAAGATTGGAAAAAGTTTAACACATTAAAGGCATTTTAATAATTGTCTTTACAATGATTCTTTCCTTTTAAATTTCTTTACTTTGAAAATTTTCCATTACATGTTATAAATTATTACAGATAAGGTTAGTGAATTAACTACGTATTTAAAGAGACATTTTGCATTAGGTATTGATCACAACATTTGAAGTAAAACTGGGAATATTTTGAGAATTTTAGAAATTAAAGCATTTTATATCCCGAAAATTGACTTTAGTAAGTAATTTTTGCTATAAAATATAACTAATTTCTACTAACACATCTAGATTTTCCTCATCGTCTATTTTTTATTACGGTAACATTGTAGAAAAACAAGTTTGAGACTTAATATCAAAATTTAATTTAAATATTCCATACAGCTGCATTTCTTAGTTAACTAATCTACTAATAATATTTAATTTTAATTTGTTGTATGTTATAAAAATTAAATCTAATAGTTTGGGTTTTAAAATAACAAGACGTTACTTTCTTTAATGATAAACCGGAAGTTTGTATGCTGTCTGTTGAACGGCAACATAACGATTGTTTGGCGCCTTTATCGGCCGGTTTTCTGAAGAAAATATATTTAATTCTTGTTTTAGATCACTGTTATTTTCTGTAACGTAAGATGGGTGATAAAGGTGATGGAGGTAAGCGGGTATCCGTAATTAGTGCAACCCAATTGAGAAATTTGCTTACTGATTATAAATTTTATTGATGGCTTTTATTTATTGGTTATCTGAATTTAAATAGCCCAATACAATTTGGTAAAATAATAATTATTATTCTTTAAGAAACTTTCGATGATGCTGTGGAAGAAAGAGTTATTAATGAAGAGTATAAAATATGGAAAGACACACGCGTTGGGTATGCCTTCTTTGACAAGCACAGTGGTTTTTCTGATGTGACTCGTCCCTGAAGGAAAGGATTATACTGTACACAGGTATTTAGAAATTGGTTTTAGTCCTACATGTTCATTTTATAATTTTTATTGTTTTTAATTTCTTTTTTTAAATGAAATGTTTATAGATTGATACTGGGCACCCATACCTCTGATGAACAAAACCATCTTTTAATTGCTAGTGTTCAGCTTCCCAATGAAGATGCTCAGTTTGATGCTAGCCATTATGATAATGATAAGGGTGGTAAGGAATTATTGAAATATTAACATCTGACTCTTTTAATAAAGTCTTCATGATATAGATATATATATATATATATATATATATATATATATATATATATATATATATATAAAATGAAATACCTTTTTCAGAATTCGGTGGATTTGGATCAGTTTCTGGAAAAATTGATATTGAGATAAAAATTAATCATGAAGGCGAAGTGAACAGGGCACGATATATGCCACAGAACCCCTGCGTGATTGCCACTAAAACACCATCTTCAGATGTTCTAGTATTTGATTACACCAAGCATCCATCGAAACCAGAACCTTCTGGGGAATGTCATCCTGATCTTCGGTATTTATTGTGATAGTTGTTCACTAAAAAGTAGTTGATTTGATCATGTTACTTATGCATTTAGTGTCAATATATATTATCTGAATCATATAATGACGGATTTAGCCTTTAAGTCAAGGGTTGGGGGGGGGTCACACATATGAGGTTCAGTCAGAACAAGTTTTAATATGGTTCCAATAGTAAAACAAAGACCCAGCCCACGAGGGGGTCATGACCCCTCTTGGATCCACCACTGAAATCATGATTCATAATTCATGTTATGAGTTATGAAAACTTTGCCCTATCCTATCAAATGATTAATTTCTAATTTTTACATAAAATATAAATATAATGTTTGTGCTATGACTGCTCACTAAGTGCAATAAATTGTGTCTAAGTGTTACAAACATTCTATGTTGGAATTTATATAAGATGAAGTAAAATAATATTTTTATAAAGTATTAATATAAAATAATATTCAGATAACTAGTGAATGATGTAGATATAAAGAAATATAAAATTATATTATTTTATTTAGTTAATAGTGACAATGTTTCAGGTTACATTGGCCACCAAAAAGGTTATGGTTTATCATGGGAACCTCAATGGTTATCTTTGTCAGCTAGGTAAGTGCAAAAAGTTAAATTTTAATTTATAAATATATATTTAAATTAAATTAAAGTAAACATGTATATGTTTATTGTTTTGACTACTAAAAGAAGCAGAGCGCAGGGCACTCGTCGTGCCATCACAAGCTTTTAAACAAACAATGGACTTCCACAATTGGAATTTTGTTAGGGGTCACACAACTCAATATTAAAACAATTTTTGTACTGTAGAAGTGAGCTATTTGTGCTCTTTATAAATTGGCATGGCATCTCACAGAGAACAATTTAAGGAAATTAATATTTTAACTTTAGCATTACAATACAGTATACAAACACTTGGTATGTGTCAATAGAAATATAGAATCATTCCAACAAATGAGCAACATGCATAGCATTAACACTAGACACAGAGCGACCTTACTGCTCATAAAAACCTGACTGGTAAAATTAATAAATCGTTCAAGGGACAATGTGTGCTTTTTATAATAAGATCCCAGTTGAAATTCAAAGAATTTACCATTTGATTTGACAAGTCTACCTCTAGGCCTCTATATTAAGGAAGGGAGCTAGATGCATACACAGCTCTCTTGCTGTCTCATTATGCTAACACGATAATATTGTAGTAGTTAATTCATTGTCAACTCTATATGGAGGTGATATATACCAACAAGCATGTTACTGAACTGGTGGAGTCATGCTGTGGTTGACTTGATTGCAGCACGAAAATAGGCCAATTCCATGGCAGGGATACCATATCCTCACAGAATACAGACATGAAGTAACAGCTTTTTTGTTGTATTCCATCCAGTGAGCAATAGTTCGTGGCCTACTCCCCTTCCATCAGATCAGTCTCCTGTCCATTGGCCCACTCGTTTTTATAGTTATCCTATTCCTAACCAACTATCAAAAGGCTGACAATGCACTGATGACTTTTCTGAGTTTATGAGTGGCCTAGGCGGTGGTGACTACCGACTCTCTGGTTACTCTCATGTTTGTTTGCCTCTCGAAGTTATTAAAAAAAAATGTACATAGGTTCATTATCTTTTATCATTTTACTTTTATCTTGACAGTGACGATCACACAATTTGTTTATGGGACATCAATGCTACTCCTAAAGAGGGTCGAGTTATTGATGCTAAGTCAGTTTTTACGGGTCACACTGCGGTTGTGGAAGATGTAGCATGGCACCTGCTACATGAATCTTTATTCGGTTCAGTTGCTGATGATCAGAAGCTAATGATATGGGACACAAGGTATTAAAATTGTTCTTGTATACTTTTCTACAAAATTATTTCATCTTTTAACATTTAAAATTGAAGTTGAATGTATTTAAAATTGAATTTGCAAGAGAATGCCCAATATACTATAGAATGTAGGTTTACTCAATAATATCCATTTTAAAACCATAAATCAATCACACACAAAAAAACACAGCAAATTTAATTCAATTGAGTTTTTCTGGTATATATCAAAGACATTAGCATCGTTCAAAAAGGAGCGACATCCATAACTAACACTATACATAGAACAATCTTTGCTGCTCATAAAAACCCATGTAAGCAAAGTTAATAAAAAGCGAGGAGGGGCAATTTTGCACTTTTATAATAAGATCCCAGCTGAAATTCAAAATTTTCCATTTTACAAATTTAAGCGTTTTGTTAAAAGAAAGTTATATAGCAAGGCCTATTATACCGTGTCTGAATATGTTATGAAAAAACCAGGGATTGAACTGCTTTCGACTATCAGGTTCCTTCAGATTATTACTAAGTGTTGTACTAAATTATTAATTATTCAATATTTTGTATCAATGAGTAAAAGAGCAAACGAGTTTTTGGCCATTCTTTTCATGGTGAATCAGCATTTGGAATAGGTGGTAATTTTATGTCGAAAATAGTTGTTTATGGCGTATTTCAAAGTATAATTTCTATTACCTATGAAATAAAGATATTTTGATTTTTGGAATTATTATAATAAAAAAATGGTTTATTAATGAAATAAAATATATTAACAATTCACTATGTAATATGCAAAATGAGAACAATCTATTTTAAAGAGTAAATGTATAATTTAACTTTATAAAATATTTAAATTATGCTATTAGATGTAACAACACATCAAAACCATCACACACAGTGGGCCCCCACTGCAGAGGTGAACTGTCTCAGCTTCAACCTACTCCGAGTTCATATTGGCCACTGGCAGTCTGAATAAAACTGTAAGGTATGTTTATTAGTCCAGTGACCCCGGTTCATTTCACAGTACACATTTGTTCCATTGATGGAAGGAGGTCATTCAATTGCGTTAATACTGTACAGAATGGTACAAATACATGGCTTTTCACAAATAGGAACAATCTTCCCTTTATAGAAGCGGATTATATTATGTAACTTGTAATGTGTGATCATTAAATTATACTAAAAATATGAGAAAATAAATACGTTATACTGTTGCATTAATAAACCTGCTACTAAAGTGTTTTGAATCTTTATGCAATATTATATGATAATCACTTGTCACTTATTTACAAATTACATGTAGATATATTTGATTTAAAGCTTTGCAGGGACTTCTGCAGCTGGTAATTCAATAGAACTATAAAAAAATACATCATGTAATTCTAAAAGATTTGTTTTTATTGTAATGGGATATAAAACTTTATGATAAATGGGATATGTATATTATTTTTCAATAAATATATTTTATTGACAAATTAATTAATAAACAGTAAATAAGTGTAAATAAAGAATAGTACAGTACATTTTATCCTAAACTTTGTTAGAGATTAAATTATCAATTTTACATTCTTTTTATTTTTTACATTCCAATGTGAGATTTTTCAATAATATGTAATCTGTAATAGAGATATTCTATTTCTCGAATAATAAGATATTTCTTAAGTAATAAGATATCTCTAGAAAATCTTTTCAGTTTCTATTTTTAATATTATTTATGCTAAAAAAGTATTTTTATCTTGATATTCAATACTTTAATGAGAATAATTATAGATGACACATCTGAGGCTTAAATATAATACAGTGTAAACTTCATGTAACGTCACTCAATTTAATGACAAACTCCCTAAAGTGTCGAAATCACTTGGCTTTAGTTGGTTTAGCTTGCCTTCCATACAATGATACACTCTATATAGCATTACACCCACTCTCAATAATGACAACAATTAAGTAATAAAAAGTATCTTTTAAGTTGCAAAATTACTAAAACTGCATAGCTGTGTGCATTCATTTGACCCTTTATTATCCTAGCCCTAATAAACTCGACTATCTGCATCATGCATGCGAACTTTCTAAGAATTCATTCTTTTGTTTACAAATTGGGATTGCTTGTACGTGTAGACTGTTGTTGACCACAACTAATAAAGTAGAGTCATGGATTATCTATACATTATCATATTCTTAGTTGTTCACAAACTGTCAAACTGTAAACATGGTTAGTAAAAGAAAATCACTGTGTATTGATGAAAAAGGTTTACTGATACGCTCAATAGAAACGGGAGAGAAGATAAGTGATGTTGGCAGGCGTTTTGGATTTTCTTCTTCTTTTTCTGATTTTCTTTCTCTCCATATAACGACAACTCTCAATAATGCCACAAAATGCAGTCCCTTCAGTGTCGTTATATAGAGTTGATACTCTATCATATATATTTTTAGTGCTCAGAACCTCCCGATTTAATGACTAAAGTTGTTTTGGCAAAAGTACACAAAAGAAGGAAATTAAGCTTATTTAAGACACATGATTATATATTCTATACAATATAGCTTGAGGATACACTTGTTTTTAATAATCTTGTTTAATTAATCTTGCATTTGCCAGTCACTTGGGTATTTAGTTAATGCCAATTGTTGATTTTTTTTGCCTTTAGCTATTTTCATTTGCCAAACAGGAAAATCAAATATCTATTAAACAAATATAGATATAAACAAAATATAATTAAAAAAAATATTTGCGGAAATACCGAGGTCATTTTTTATGGGTTGAAAATATTATGTACTTTAATGTAAGATGGAAACTTGAATGTTTCCATCTTACATTAAAGAACATTGAAGATTGAAGGTACAATTTTCTATTCCTTTTTCAATTTAAGAGTGAAATTCTTCAATGCTTCTGAATCTATAATTTTTTATTGTCAGTTTACATCAAAGCAATTTACTAAATTCATAATGTACAAGTATACTAAAGTGCATTAAAATGATAATAGTGTACCATGTTGCAATTTGCAAATGCATAAAATTGCTTACTATTAAAATATGGTCCTCCCAGGACCTATATACCTACCTGAAGATGACTATTATCCCAAAAATTTTTTTCTGAATAAGCTTCATTAAATTATTAAAAAAATATATATTACATTTCTCCTAAAAAATAATTTTAATAAATGGTTAATGAGACAAGTTTAAATTTTTCGAATTTTACTTTATGTCATATTCATTCCAAAAAACCATTGTTCCATGTAAAAATGATTTGCTGTTAATTATTATTGGGTATTTAATTGTAATATATTACATAAAGTAAAATCCAAAAGTGCACGCCTCACCGCAGTCATTAACTTCTAAAATAAAAAATTTCAATAGAGTTTTTGATAATGAAATTTCAAAAAAATATTTATCAAATTCAAATTTCGCGCCATTTCGTGAGATATTTATAATGGCGCATGCGCTGATCTCAACTTTTCACATATGGCTTAAGGCTAATCTTCATTTGTATATAAATATAGATATACAAACACCACCTCAACTCTCCGCTTGTGAGGCCTGCAATACACAGTCGTTTTTTAGTTTTTTGTAAATTATAATTAAACGACAGTACTTAGAACGATAATATTACCTTGTAAGTGTTATATTAGTAAAAAAAAAAGTCATTTAAGTTTCGAAAAACTGGGTTTTCTGACATGTCGAGAGTAGAGCACCACCTCAACGTTCCGCTTGTGAGGCGTGCAATAATGGTTCTTTTTATGATATAACCATGAAAATAATTGCTAAGGATATAACTTAAGTTTTGTTTTTCGAATTTGAAATATGACTAGCTTTTGCCTGATATCTCTTTCTGACTAATTTCATGATGTCGGTTCATCCAGTGGTGAGCATGCATTTTGTGTCATACTGAAATTCTATTCACAATGCACTATAAATATTTGCTTGCATTTAACCTATGTTGAAACAAGAAAAAGTTGATATTTTGCAATATAGTCTTCACATGCATCAAATATTGTATGGATATTTTTAAAAAACGCATAGGCAAAGTACAAATAGAATACTGCCAGTTGAAACTAAATTCCAGGTAAAATTTTAGAAGCAACAAAGTATACATCAATTAAACATTTGTCAAAATATGATTCTTAGGTGGCGCTTTGGGATCTTAAACAATCTGAAGCTAAAATTACATTCATTCGAGTCCCATAAAGATGAAATTTTCCAAGTCCAGTGGTCACCACACAACGATACCATACTGGCTAGTAGCGACAGGAGGATAATCTTTACTTCATATTTAAACAGATACATTTATATTTAAAATGTACATTTTATATTTAAGTAAATAAAATACACATGGCAACTGGTATACTGTAAAACAATAAAATGAGAAAAACATGGATATTAGTGGTGTTTCTGTCTATTCTCAGAATCAAGAGATCAATTAAATTTAAAAAAATAATATACAAACTTATTTTGTTTACATAACATATTAAAAATTATCAACTTGATAATTATATAAATAATTATTTTATGTTCCACTTGTAAAATTGAAAATTGGGTATGAGGTTTGTTAATACATAATTTCTTATTAAAATAGATATTAAGATATGGTTGGCTGTATATCTGTATTATAATAAAGGTAGATATTGTTTTTTATATTGTGTACAAATCTTTGTTGGCAGGCTTATTAAAGCCAATCTACACAGTATTGGTTTTTTTATTATTATTTGTTTTTATAATCTAATTACTCCCTTCCCGATATGGGGTAGCCAGACATGGATGGCACACTTCGTGAGCATTTACATTTTGCAAATTGAACCTAACATAAGAGGCTGGAAACTTGGCACCTTATACAGGGTTCACGTCACAAGTGTAAATTTTTAACCTAAATCCCCAAGTACAGGTAAAAAATATAACTTTTTTAAGTTTATAGCCTATCATAGGCCTACATGATTTTGATAGTTAACTTAAATTTTTTTTCTTCCTCTGTGAACTGTATTGTGTATACCAGGCTGCATGTATGGGACTTATCCAAGATGGTGAGAACAATCTGCTGAGGATGCAGAAGGCGGCCCACCTGAATTGCTGTTTATACATGGTGGCCAGCTAAGATCTCAGACTTTTCATGGAATCCTAACGAACCTTGGGTCATTTGTTGGGTTTCTGAAGACATAATATTATGCAAGTAAATATCTTGAATGGTTTCTATGAAGTTGACATGTACAAGTACAATGTACAAATCTTTGTTACTCTGAATTGTCTGCAAATTATGCGTGTGCATCCCTGACCCGTTTCACAGCCATATTCCTACTTTACCGGGCGGTTTGATAAGTCAGTGACTTTTTGAATTTCCAGCAGGTTACTTCAAATACAACAGTGCTGCAGTCAACTGTAGGTCTATTAGTGGGTAACTGTCAAATTTTGAGAACAAACTTCACGTCATGCAGTTGGTGTTTGATAGCCATTCGACAGACAACCTCATTGAATTTTTACAAAAATGGAAAAAGTGAATTTCGTGTGCTGATTAAGCATTACTTTTTACATAAAAAACCATCACTGGAACTAAGGAAAAGATAAATACTATGGGGACTCGGCACCATCAATTTCAATGGTAAAGAGTGGTTTACAGAGTTCCGTTGTGGTGATACCAGCACTAGTGACGCCAGCGGGAGGTCGCTCAAAGAGTGATCACGCCGGAAATCGTCGATAAAATCCATGAAATGATATTGGATGATCGGAGAATGAAATGCGTGAGTTGGCTCATGCTGTAGGTATCTCAACTGAATGGGTACATCATATTTTACACAAATATTTGGCCATGAGACAACTCTCTACGAGATGGGTGCCGCGATTACTCACTCGACCATAAGCGCAATCGTGTGACAACTTCAAAGAGTGTTTAGCGATGTTCAGCCGTAATCGGACGAATTTTTGCGCTGTTTTGTTACTGTGGACGAAACATGGATCCATCACAACACGCCAGAGACCAAGGAACAAATCAAAACAATTAGGTTTCTCCGGGGTGAGCGTGGACCAAAGAAGGCCAAACAGAGTCTGTCAGC
>BGZK01003391.1:0-26103 GCA_005406025.1 Eumeta japonica
TTATTATTAATGACATGTTGGTTCATAAAAGTTACTTGTATACGTATTCAATATATATATATATATATATATATATATATATATATATATATATATATATACATACACTTCCGTAATTTTATATTCGTTAATATTTTGCATCCGTTCTGAATGAAAATTGCACCCTCACATTAAACAACATCTTCATATTCTTTGGGAGCTGGTAATTTACTGTATATCGTAAACACTATGAAAATACAAGAAAGAAGTGCAGAAAATAGCTACTTTTAATTGCCATATTTTCACATACGACTAAATTAAATATAACAGCAACCTAAACTGTGAGTGCTACACCATAACCTTTTTAATTTATCTGCATACTAAGAAATCCAAATGGTTCACTTGACGTTTCAAGTACGTATGCTGATTTTCGAGTAAAAAAAACTACATATGTTTCTTTTTGTAAGATATCTTGAACAAGCGTTACAAAAAAAACACGTATATTGACGACAATTTCCAAAATTTTAGACAATGTCTATATAATTTTTTTCTGAGATTTAACGATATTTAAATTAAGATCAAAGTCAGAGGAACGATATTCTGTAGATCTGAAGTTGGTCAAGAAAGCGTCGCAATGACGGAAAATAGGAACGTAGGGAAGAAGAAGAAATGGTCAAAGAGCGTTAAGAAAAATATTAATTTTTAGCAAAGGAACCGCTTCATGGCCTTAAGAGTTTAATTCCACTAATAATTCATGTTTTACTCTAAAATCAATTAGTAAGAAAGATATTTTTGAGTGAATATTTTATAATTTTTAGAAAAAGTTAAATGTAAAATTTATCCCAGTCCCACACTCGACTTCGACTTTAGTCCCGTTTTCAATTTTGGTCGGGTTCAGACTCAATTCTGGTCTATGTGGTGCTTTCGATTTCAATAACATTAAATTATATGTTCTGATTTATATGAATCCGGGGTAAATATTCAACTTAAAATAAAATATTAGCTATATTATTCAATTGTAATATATTTTCCTATGAGTACAAGAATTTTTAGGATCAGTATAATTGTAGTTCGCTAGTACAAATACGCAAACAAAGTCAAGACAACTGCTAATAGCTATCTAAAGATACGCATTAATTTATTGCAATTAACTTTTTTTTTTTTAATTTGAAGTCAATTGACTTATACTTTTCGGATTTTACGAACGCTTACTTACAAAGACTGAATTTTTATGTAGATTGTCTGTGCTTCGTTTTTTTTTCTTTTGTATTTCTGCCCGTGCGAAGGGCAAGGAGGGCGAAAATTATGGACAATCCGTGCGCCCGGACGCACGGGGTGTGTCCGACTGTCACGGACTAAAAACCCCCTGAAGCATTAAGGCGCTTGCCTTTAGCCCGTAGGCTTTTCATACTTCATCTGAGCGGCCAGAAGGCACTAGAGAGTGCCAACGGCGCGAAAGGTCAAAACTCCGGGTTACCACGACGTAAAAATAATGTCCGGGTGAATGTGTTTGCCGGGAAGAGGCAAAAAACTAAAACTACCTATTAACAGGTATAATAGGTGTTAAAATGACGACGCTTGAAAGCGAGTAGTAGAGTGGCAAAACCGCGAAAGGCACTTATAAAACTAACGGTTCCGGTTGAAGGCATATGCCCTTGAATCACGGAATTTAAATTTAAAATTCATAAAAATGACCTATAACCGTTACGTAAAAACGTAACGTAACATAACTGAGTTTAGTTCGGAATGGATTAAACCATCAATAACGGAGTTTGACTGCTAGCCGTGATGCTGAGCGAACCCGTCCCCAAAGAATGCTGCTGGTCAACATGCGGTCGCCCTCACGCAGTTAATGGTAAACCATTTACGCGCGTAAAACACGCGAAATAACTAAAATGGCGATCGGTATCGGAGTGTGAAAACTACGGGAGCTCTCCCTAGGCGCAGAAACCGTGTGCGGGCTCGGCGTGCAGACGGTAGGGTAGCAGGAACTTGTCGCAGGGACGGACGCCCGTGGCTTAACTGCCTCCGCGCGACTTACACTACGCGGCACCCCACGCACTCGTACACGCGCGGAGCCCGACACTACGGAACGCGGCTCGAAGGAACACTGACACGCAGTAACACACTAAACTAAACGGGTGGCCCAGAGGACTGGACCGAAGGTGACCGATCGCAACGGAGGAACAACCGGAACTCTGAGGAACAACCACTGTGCTGTGCTGTGCTTCGTTAACTTTTGAAAGCACTTACCAAAGAGACACTTACTTGACGGCTCACTATCTGTTTGATTGTATTGAGAACCAAGTTTAAAATTTGTTAAAATAAATATATTTTCGTTTTACATAATTGAAGTGAAAACTTCCTTAGCGCCATTGCGATTTGAAACTCGATGAAACGAAAAAGCGACAGCAAAAGGAAACAAATATACACAATTTAGTCTGCGAGAGAATGAGATAGAATATATGATGAAACGGAATACTGGCGAGAGAATGAGATAAAATATAAGATGAGATATAATGCGAGCTAAAGAGATATTTGTGTGCTTGTATGCACCTGTACATTTTCATTTGTAGAAATTGAAAACAGCAAGTGTAAATAATAAAATAACTTTTAAACTAGATACCGATATTCAAATAAACATGCCCTACAATCATTCCGCGACTGATACCGCATTTGTCTCATTCTCTCGCAGTTTAATTCTCTGTAGGTTTCACTTCTAACGCGTGTGAACCGCACACATTTTGTATTATATATCATTATTGGGTCCCAGGGAGTTCTATCTTAGTTGGAGATCATGAAATTATTTTAAAGCAAATTTTCTCTTATTATCGCGCCAATTGTTGATTGAATTTATGAAAACTGTTCATTCATCTATATATACATTCCACCCTATGGTATTGTCCATGGTATAATGGGAAAGTGAAAATTGTGATCGTTGTACATAGTAGTAAATGAACATGAAGTTTCTATTTTATCTGTGAAAGGCATAGAATAAATGTGCATATCAAAGTGAAATTTGTAGTAATAATTAAAAACAAAAAGCTTAAATTAATGTTTGTAATGTGAAAAGTACTTGTAAAACAACAATTTGATTTCAATCAATTATTTCTATGGATTTGATCACTGCATATTGTGCCTATTTATACTCGGAAGTTATTAGGTTGAGGTAATTAAGCAGCTTAAAATAATATATCGCATATTATGGATTCCTATATAAACAACTTATTGGAGGGATTAGGATTGGAAGGCGCTGAGAATGATATTTGCGATTTTACTATTGCTGATCAAAATTCCGTTGCTGAGTCACAAGGAATTACTCCCACCACACCATCTAATTTTAAACCGGTATTAGGTGGTAACGTCACTTATGTTGTGGCGTGTGTCATTATTAATGAATTTAATGAAGTACTAATGATGCAAGAAGCGAAAGAAAACTGTGCCGGTAAATGGTATTTACCAGCCGGTCGTATGGAGAAAGGCGAAACTATTGAAGAAGCTGCTATCAGAGAAGTACTTGAAGAAACTGGGTTACACTGCCAACCGAAAACATTATTACTTATTGAAACAGCTGGTGGAACATGGTATAGATTTGTGTTGACTGCTGAAATAACTGGTGGTGAACTGAAAACACCTGCAAAGGCTGATAAAGAATCTCTTCAAGCTAAATGGATAAAAAATTTGCAAGAAATAACTTTAAGATCAAATGATATAATACATTTAATTGAAAAAGCACAACACCACTGTCAGAATAGGGGAAGAGCATGGCATAAAGATATTCTTCCAGCAAGAATTCCACATTCAAAAGTCCTTCTTAGGTTAATCATAGTGATAAAGAAAAGAAGTACAAACAGACTTCATATATTGTTAAGCGAAAAAACTGTACTACATTTTCCAACATGTGAAATCAATCCTGCTAAAAGTGTTCATTCAACTCTACGACGATTTATGGTTGAAATGTTTGGTGCTGATGTTGGGCAGCATAAACCACTTGGAGTACTAAGTGTAGAAGCTGATCCAACGGAACATGGATGCTGCTTAACTGTACTTGTTGCTTTCCGCCCTCCTTTAGAAGAAGTACCTCTGATTGGTAAATGTGTTTGGCAGGAAATGTCTCGTGAAACTGAAAGCAAGTTGCTTGATGTGATTTCTTCGAAAAATTCTACATTAGAATTACATGTTGTACGGTAAAATTATATGTATTATAAAACATTAGATATTCGATGAATTAATTTGGTTGATTTAGGGATGTATGTAAAAGGTGTGGGTAACTAACAACTATATTACTCATAATATTAATTTTATATATGAAGATTTTAATCAGCAATATATACCTTACTTATATAAATCTGTATCAAAATATTATATGAATGATCCCTTAATTTATACCCTATGCCAGATAAATTTTAGAAATTAGAGATTGTTTACATGATACAATTTTAAAGTTGGCAAAATAATCTAATATATTATGCATAGTCCATTTTAGATCCCAGGATCCTACTACTAAGCTTACACTGTATATTCATTTGCTCATTTATGATTCTTTTAAAAGACTGGACTGTGTTTTTTAACTGTAATAGCTAGTAGCCAGTTGAGTTTTTATATAATATGTATTATGGTGGAGGTCTTATGAATAATAATATTAATTTAAAAAATGAAAGTTAAGGAAAGTCGCCATATGAGAAAAATTTATCAATTGTTTTAATGCTACTAATGGTAATACATGGAGCATTACTTATGCTATAGTGCAAATTCTAAAGTAAAACCACAGAAGATATAACTGGTCAAATGTGAGTCAATATCATGCTAAGGATTCTTAAACTGAAGTAAATTAAATATATATTTTTTTCCATAAATATTTAGTACAAATATATTGTTTATTGGTACAGAATTCTCAATGCTTGAGACCCACTCGCACTTGGCGGCAAGTAATATATTAGTAAGTTATTTTTTTGCTGTGAGCAACTTAAATTTTTCATAAATAACACTAATATATATTTTTTTTGTTAAACACAAAAAAAAATTTAAATTTAACATAAACAAATAGTTAAACTCTATTTGAAATTCCATACATACATGATTATTACGTAGACAAACAACCTAATTATTACTGCATATTTACTTGAAATTAGTAATTGAGTAATATGGACACATATGTAAATTTATGTATTGGTATCTCCAGACTGGCTGTAATAATGATTATTGAAATTTGTATTTTTATAACATTTTGCTTTTCCAATTCATCTATGCAGGCATCTACCCTGGAAAAATGGAATTATTATTTTTTAAACATTGCTTTATAGCACCATCTCGGAAAATTTTTAGATAATTATTGCTATACTCTTGGATACAGTGCCGAAGTACTAGTAGGCTTAACATTTTTACAACAGATAGAAAGCACGGCATGACATAAATTAGATGATGGTGCTATGTGACATTATTAATGTGATAGAAGGTAGGTCAGTTTTCCAATGTATATAATATATGTATATTATGTTTCTTTCCAATTTATATAATATATGTATATTATGTTTCTGAATATTTTTTGTTGAAGTTAAGCAATTTTTACCTTGGTAGGTTATCATATTCCCATGACAAACTCAATAGAGGCCAAAAAGCTAAGCTTGGTTGACCATGCGTTTAAATTATTGGAAAAGTAGCAAAAAGACTATTTCAATACTTTCTAAAAGCAAAGGATGTTTATTTATATATTAAGTTATTAATTATGTTATTGTCCATGACTTTTTAAGGGTTATAATCTGATGTTTTTTATATTTCCATAAAGATTTTCTTTATTCATTGCCAAGAGTTTTTGTTAACTGCAGATCTTCCATGTCTTGGTTTTGACTTTTGTCTCAGAGAGAGGTTACTAAGGGCAAAGATTTGGGGTAGTATATTCTTTCAACCAAGTGTACATATACCATCTTCAATTACATCATTTGACTGTAACACTTGATTCTACCCATTATTCATAAATCAGTATTGTCTAATCTTTTATATTTTAAAAATTCATAACTCTTTTCTCACAAGTGACTACAACATACTTGTTATTGTTTTCTAAGCAGTGATGAAAACTGCATTCTTAATTTTTAGATTGGACTACAGTATCTAAAATTAAATGCATACATTGCATTTGCATACAAACTGAGTACATTATTAAGTAGAATATTAGTTGTTAATTAAAGTATGTCATATAAATTTATGATTATGTTAATATGTAGCTGTTACTTGCAATAGCTGATGAAGAATAAGTATTGATGATGGAAACAACTATCTTCCATATCATTGCAGCTTTGTGTCACAAGTTTAACTAAATTTCTTCCATGGTAAATCTATTTTATTGCCTATATATTTTTTATATTACCTAAGCCAAACCTAATTTCTGGGAATTACCATGGTTAAATAACATTACAAATCGTTCTACCGATTTCATTGTAATGGTAAATAAATACATAATTGTAAAAAAAAATAGTGTAATGAGATAGAAACTATCCTATATATTACTCTAGGGTAGAAACAATGAACATAACAAATTTCATGAGTGTTCAGTAAGTGTTGTGGAATTTGCGAACACAAATTCCCAGACAAAAATTTAAAAACAATTGAAATGTATTCTATTCATATTCCTAATATTCCTGAGATTAGTTTTATGAAATATTTTTAATGTACAGTTTTTAATACATTAAAAGGTTAATCCTTTTAATCTATTAAAATAAAAAAAATGAAAGTTTAGAATAATATCAATAAATAAATAATGCTGTGTATTTAATGTAGTATGTGAACAAAGCCATAGAGCGATTTAATTTTGATATAGCGCCATCTATTGAAGTTTGCGAGAACTCATGGTATATTTATTAGGAAGGAGGAACATTGCACTCTTGAAAAAAATTACTTCATTTTCAACATGTATTATTGTTACACAAGAATCCTAAATAAACGGGATAAAAAGTGGCTTATATTCTGCTCTAAATAGTCTCTACCCATACAAAACTTACAGAGACTAGCCCAGACAAACATCACACAAATTTTTTAATGCTATTTTGAAGTTTGATTACATGTTACAGCAATATGAGTTTATGAAAAACCCTGCAATTCAATTTTATGTGTGTATATGTGTATGTACATAAGCATTTTTAACTTCCCGTTGTGAAAATTGAAAAATTTCATCAAAAATTGGGAAAGTACTGTTTTCAGTCCGATTTATGGAAATTGTGTTTTCATCAGATCTTGACATTTTAAGGTTCTAAGAATCTATTTTGATAAATTTACATGTTTATATACATACAGAAATCACTTAGGAAATTGTCACTAGAAAACATACATGTGTGTGCATATGCATGCATGCGTTTGTGTGTCTCTTTTGGCAGCATTCAAAAGGAGTCTACCAAAGTTAGACTTCTTGAAAAGTTGAATTCATTTCACCTGGTAGATTTTGAAAAATCTATCTCGAATTTTAATTCTTACTAAACACTTTTTTTAAATAACTTTTAGTCTACTTTACTGATCAATATCGAAATCTAGTCAGATCTTTTCCTCAAGTAGATGCAATGATTGCCATATATTGTATAAAAATTGGACTTGTTCAAGAGATATATCTAACCAGTTGTTCTCCTTAGAAAGCAATGTAGATCATTATAAATTGTATCAAAATAGATTGGTTCATTCAAAAGTTATAGTTTATGAAAATTCGCAAAGAAGTATTTTTTTTAAATAACTTCTAAGTCTATGTTGATTTGATGTTTGGTATTGACTAATTTTCTTTACTTAAAAAATTGTGTAGAATGCCGTAAAGCAGATCACAATCCAATAAAGAGTTCCATAAATATTGTAGTTTAAAAATTAATAAAGTTCAAACATCTAATATTAAAATAAATCTAGATGTTTCAACTTGAAGAGCTAAAAACGTAGTTATGGTTTTGAACTCGGAGACCTTGAAAAAACACAACTGATCTTTAAGCTCAATCTCAATAATTTCCTGCTAAACACATTTTTGAAGATGAGCTCGAAAGTAGCAAATTTCAGGAATGGCTTAGATCGTTTTTTTGAATTCTCAAGATTAAAAAGTTTAATGAATAAGTCTTTATGCCTTGAGAAAACTATATTTTTTAACACAAGCAACTCAAAAATACTGATAAATATCATAGCGGGAAGTTTTAGAAACGGCCTGAAGGGTCATTTTTTTTGTTGATTTCCCCAATGTAATGTTATAATCTAATGGATTTAATCAGAATTATATAATAATTTTATATCTTCAGCAACAAGTTTAATTCGTTAAGACCTCTACAATATTAAATATCAGTAATATTATAAAACATGTCTTTTCACTGTATCCAGTAGTTCGAGAAACATATGACTCATTTTTTATTACAATGTAGATTATCTGGACTGGTTTTAGTGTACATTAGGTTATGATGTATAACCTAAGGTTACTACACAGCTAAGACTGACTGCCACTTAGTCTTATTATATATTTCAATTTTCTTGTCATGGTCTAATGATTTTTTGAATTGATTGGTTATTTAGATATAGAATCTCCTATTAAAAAAAAATAAAAACACAATGTCAGATCTGAAAAAAATTGATGTCATTTTATAAATGGAAATGACAGGTGATTAATTAAACGATTGCAACTCCTATAAATCTAAATCACTTTTTTGAGATAGTAAGATCTTGTTTAAAGTATTTTTGTTAATTAGATAAAATATTGATCTAGGCAAATAAATTACTCAATTGTCTATGCATGTCATGATTTATTTTAAACTACATGTGGTAGAGCCTGTCCATGGTCAATTTGCAGTAGTGCAAAAATGGGTCGGCTCAGCCAGTGAGATATGACACAAAACATAGATTATAAAGTAGCAGCTTCAAAATGCATTGTTTCAATTTAAATTGTATTATTGTAAAAAATACAATATAAAGAATTTTTTAGCATCCAATGTTTTTTGTTTTCTAAAAATTTTCATGAGATTATCAGAAAATTGTTTGTTGTTAATTGTTATTTTTTGTATGACTGTCAAACTTTTATATTGGTGTTTATTAATTTTTTACTTGTTACAGTATTATACCATATACGTATTATATCAATAAAAATATTCATTATGAAAATGGTTGTATCATTTAATTTTTATATTTGGCTTGGAATTGAAAGTAAATTTTAAATTAGATAATTTATTAAAACAATACAAAATTGCACTGACTAGAAAAAAAGGAGCATTACTGCTTTAACACTATGAAAAGCTTATATTTTAAAATGTACCGTCCTGTATAGCATGTAATTTAAGCATTTATTGTGTATCAAAGATATTTAACTACATAGTGAGCATTTCAAAGTATATTACAAAAGTAAATAATATTCTATGGGATAAAGTTAACTAAAGCTATTTCATTATCAAATATGTCACAGCTGCAAGTAAATTTCTATGATAATAAAATAATACTGAACTAAAATGCACTTTTTACTATACAGGTGGTAACATTGTAAATTTTATATCTACATGTTTTGTACACAATGTCATTAGTATATAAAGGGCTATTAAGCAATTCTACATTGATATACAAAGCTATATTCTAATACATCAAATTCACAGCACCTTTAAAATGAATAAGATCTAACATTATTGCAATAAATTATTTAAAATCTCAGCGTAATACATATGACATTTAAATTCTGTTGTGTATTACATTGGATTCTGATCATAAAATTGTTTAATCTAAATATTTTACTTTACCCAGTGATAAAATAAAATATTTACAATGCATAACTCCAACTTTAAATTTTATACTGATTGTGTTTCACCAATCAAACAACAGCATTTATATAATTTTCAACCTTTTGAACATATTACATTGTTTCTGTCACTACTACTGTACGAAAACATGTTGCTACAGAACTAATTACAAAACATAATAACTTAATAATTAATAATTCATTCCTCATAACAACATGATTTTTATGTAAAGTAAATGCATAAAGTAGTGAATAATAAAATATAGTTCAGGCAAGGTCATGAATTTTGCAAAATCATAACATGAAACATGAAAGTCGACATGTCTAACGAATATAATGATATCAGCCTTCAAGATGAATGCCCTGTATCCAAGAACTGAGGTCAGTGGTATCGGGGCAATCTAGAACAACTTCTTGAGGTTGGTCAGATGCTAAAATGTGTTGTGCTGCCGTCCTCCCAGAAAGATATGCACCGTGCACAGTTGAGTAGAAGTTGCTGTGGGTGTGTTCTCCAGCAAACAGTAACACAGGCTGAAAGTATTGTAAAGATAATTGAATTATCAATAAAATGTAAGAAAACAATTGATATTAGAAACCAAGACTTATTATTGACCTATAAAAACTGTTTTTGCTCAAATCCTTAGCTTATCTATTTAGTACATCCTAATTTAGACCAATAATAATGATGATGATAAGTGATCACCTAGGTATCAAATCACTCTACTTTGGATTTGTGCTCAATCTTTATGAACCTTTGCTATCTAGCAAAAGTTTGATTAAGATTGTGTATAGCTCTAGAAACCATAACATGATGTTAATAAAAAAAATATCATTTTAGTACATTTAACAGACTTCATCTTTCGAATTAAAATAAAAAACCTCATCAATGGTGTTACATTTTAGTGCTATTTTGTGATAGTTTAAAAATATCATAAACAAATACCTAATGATAAAATAGATCAGATTTTCCAGAATTTGTATTACATATAGCATATTAATTATAAATAATTTAGAAAAAAAATGATAAAAGATGTCAAAAATATGGATGAAACAGTAAATTCAAAAAACCTTGATCCTTTTCTGCATTAATACAGAACAAAAAATGAACCGATAAACACATTTTTGCAAGTATATTAGTAGGAATATACTTAACACACACATAGAAGATGTTAGTCCTATTATATTCATTTTCAGATAATAATTTTATTTTATACTTTGAAGGTGAGTACCAAATTTTTATACATCTAAACCAAATATGGTTTAAGTTTAATTTAAATCATTGTATTTAATAATTAAAATTATTTAAATGTATCATGTAAAACTATCACACAATTTTACAAACATAAAATTTAAATAAAATCATTTTTATTGTTGCATCAGGGTTTAATTACTCCAATAGGAGGCATACCCTCCCATATTTTTTTTTATTTCAGATTGAGGGGCTTAGACCTTAAGCCCCCTATGCTGGCCCAGTGAGGTTAGTTGGTTACAAATTTTGTTACCTTTCTTACTTACAAATGTATATTTGAAAAATATTTCAAATCTATATATAGTAATATCTCTATAATACATAACAATACCTCTTCGTCATATGAATTCTATGGAAATAAACATCTGGTAAATGGACTGATGGACACAAGTCAAATTATTAGAATCCGTTTGACCATCAAGATATGGAACAGAACAATACAATTATAAATTAATATACCTTTTTATCATGAACACTCTTATATAATGGTTGTGCTAAAGCCTCGATATCGCTTTGGCTTGCTCCAACTGCTATTGCGGTATATGACCCCCTAGTGTATTTCTGTTTTCTCCAACTAGTACTGAAATTTAAATATATATTTAATGCTAATAGACAACTATGGTACTGAAAGGCAAATAATGCAAATTAATACTTTCTTACCATACACATTTTTGCGGTTCAGGTACAAATGGGTCATGAAGGAATTGTCTTAATATTTTGGTACAGGTTATGGATACTTGTTCATTTGATAATGTTTCCATGTATTCTGCTTCTTTTCCTGATATCCAACCCAGTAATAAAGTTTCTGTAACTTTAGAAAAAGAATAAATTTTTCTAAACCAGGTATTTTCCAAATCATCTTTGTTAGGAGGGCTATCCCAAAGAAGCATTATTTCTGTAATATCAGGATTAAGGAAAGGTCTTTCATATTCCAAATATATCTTATCAACTGTGCCAAATAATAATCGGTCAATAGATTCCATTTTATAATTTGGGAGAGCTGGCTCAAAAAGTTTAGAGGCTTCTTCTTTCAAAATGCCTAATGGCATGGTGCATATAACATGATTGGCATAAAATATTTCACCATTTTCACACGTAATTTCTACACAATTTGAATGCTTCTTCTTTTGTTTATGAGGTTCATTAGAAGATATACCTTCGCAAGGATTAATAGATTTATAGCTTGAAGATGACTTAGTAATGTCCTCTATTACTGTCTCATCAGAATCATCAGATTCTTCACCATCGTCAGAATTTCTATGTTGGTTACCATTATTCCAATTTATTTTTATAACGGAATATCCAGTTAATATTTTATCTGGGGCAATTTTTTTTGTCATAGGCTCTAAAATAGAACTGTAGCCTGAAGGCAACATTATATTTCCACCTTGAAGTTCAGCATAGCTTCCCAATTCCAATAAATCAATTTCGTCCATACTATGGCAACCAGATATACACGTTTCACGCTTTAATAAACATTCAAATATTAAACGACGTAGTTTTTTTTCCTCAGAAGAAGGCAAACGTTCCAAATATATTGCAACTTCTAAATTTATATGTTCACCTACACTGTGTACATCTGGTGGAGGTAAATATTGACATAAAAAATACTCTTCACAACGTCTTAGAAAGCACACATACGCTTCATATATTTCATGTAATATTGCGAATGGAACTTGTTTCCCATCTTCAGTAGCAGCTATAACTTTGTGGGGTTTGGGTGTATTTATGATATTTACAAGCCCATTCGCCATTGCTATTTCGAAAATAGGATTACCTAATACTCCATGTATCCAGTTTGCACCTAATTCGACGACATGGTTTTTTAGCGGGATTGCAACTATTCGTCCCCCTATTCGTTTTCTAGCCTCCAAAATTTTGAAATCATCTACACCATTTTTTATTAAATGATTAGCGGCGGCAAGTCCTGCCATACCGCAACCAATTATAATTACATTGCATTTATTATTCTCACATTTCCTACTAGAATTTAAATTATCGTCGCCCATAATACTACTATAATCAATTAGTATATTAAGCTGCGCTTTTGACGCTCAGCTGTTGTAGTTACGACACCATGACATTTTGTTTAATTTTTTGTTCCATGAAAGCTATTGAATCAATATAGTATAAATATTTAGATATCATTCTCAGTAAATAAAAATCTCGCTAACAACTCGTTCATCAACAAATTATTTGGAATTAATATCTGTTACTATAAATGAAAGTAAACTAATCATACTTTTTTTTACCATTTCATTCTATTATTCGGAAAAAACTATTTTAATAATGTCATCCTGAAAATTCTCAAAAGTTGCCAATTTTCTTAATTGCGTCCGAATTTTAGAAGAAATTTGGACACCCTTACAAAAAGTCTACCATTCTTCAAACCTTTTTAAGAAATTTTCGTATAGTGGCACTTTAATCATACATTTATGTAGGAATAGACCTAATGAATATATTAATGTGATACCTATTCGTTGGTTTAATGTACTAATTAGTGTTAACGTTTCGAATTATAAGTTCTTGAGCTTGTACTTACTTTTTTGTAGTTTACGACGACGTCTAATTGGAACTTTAATTTTTTTGCAAATTTTGCCCTTTTAAAAATTATAATACAAGGAAAATGGTGATGATCAGATATATTTACCGTACTAAAAGTTCACTATTAATACTTGCTCACTATGTAATTGTTTATACAACCTAAAAATAAAAATATACTACCTACTTTACTACCGAATTTTTGAGAATTCTGTCTAGAATTCCACAGGGATCGCATCATAGTCCACTTGTATTTAAATAATATAGTCCAATTTAGTCCATTACTTTGGAAATTCCTTTTATCATCAATTTATAATATTACACTTTATTATTAATATCAGTATATAAGAAATATTAATATCAATACATAAGAAACGTTAATAACTTGAGGTATCTTAAAATATTTTTGTTATGAATCGTATAGTTTCTATATATTCAAAATGGAAATAAAAAATTGAACTTCGCGGCATTTATTGCTTTAACTGGTTTTTAGTGTTACTGATGGTCACCACAGGTAAAGTGTTACCCTATCATCAAATCCGGAAATAGAATAGTCAATAAAGGAAAATATTTAAATAGGATTGTTCATTTGTTGCAGAAAATTTTGCACTTTTTTTCGTTTACTACACTTAGAAAATAGTAAACTAAAATAAAAATATAGGTTCTGTATCTATGCTCTAATTACTATTGCATTATTGTCAGTATCAAATGTCAAGGAAAAACTTTTTCTGTTTTGACAGGTTTTTTGCCAATCTCGTTCCTCCCTCCGCTCTTCATTTGTGGATTGTATACACCTATCCCCTCTCTTTGTGTGCAAAATATTCGATGAGTTGGGTTTTCTATCTTTTTCACTCTTTAAGAAAACGTATATATTTGTTTCATTCAAATGACCTTTGAATAGACTGAAAACACTTTGTTTACTACATAGTATAATCACATTTCTCAGCAACTCTGCGTGTATTGTTATTGTGGTGAAAAAATATTTTGTTCTTGTTGATTTCGAAGAATTGTTTACTAACTCCAGTGAATTCTATATGTTAGATATTTGTGTGTTTAAAGGAGATAGAGTTTTTTCGTTACTACTTAAGTTTTATCGTATGATGTGACAATTCGATACATATCGACAGTCATTGTGAATAATCAAGTGTTTATAAATATTATTTTTATTTCGAAATTAGTGTTATGTAATCGTGCGATGAATTTCCGCTTTTTAAACGAATATCTGTACATTGTTTACTTAAATGTCGACTGGGTGATGGTAACTAGTCGCTCTTATTTATATTCGGGGAATAAATAAACAGAGGGAACACGTGGGTCTGGCGCTGGATTATCGATTGAGGCGCGCAAGTGGGCGCTCGTGTAAATCGACGAGATATTTATCAAGGTCAAACACAACCACGTGCAATGTCGGATTCATACACACATGATTTTCTTTTAGAACCGGGAATAGAAGTTAAACAAGAGTTGACCTTTGATTTAGGAACAATGTCTGCTTCGGTTCCAATACCTCTAAAAAGACCTTTAGAATTCAATGAATTAAGAGACTTGGACCTTGGTTTACAAGATAATTTAACTGAATCTTTTCACAGTACACCTAATATGTCATACAAATTGGGTTTTGAAACAGATTCTGCTACAAAATTAGAAACATTTAAAATGGATGATGATGATATTTTTCAAGTAGATAAAGCAGATTTAATTTCAGGACCCACCTTAGCTGAATTAAATGCTAACCCAGATACTTTATTAGATGATTTAGATTTTGATGATCTATTGTTACCAGAAAGCGGTTATTGTGTACAAATAGGTGGCGCCATGAGCGGAGCACGTAGGGCTCCAACTAACCAACTGCAAACCAGTAACATAATGCCTGCTGGCAGCCCATGTAGTCCTTATAGCAGGGCTCAGCTTGCATTCTCTCCCTCAAGTCAACACAGCTCAGCTTCATCCAGTTTTGCTCAGCCTATTAATCAAATGCCAGAGTTACTTATGCGTCTGGATGGTTACAGTGGTGAAATAGCTTTAGGCCAATCAGTACCCGCCTCTACTGTACTACCTCCATTCTCAACTAGCATGAAACAGGTTCCAACACAGTTATCATCATCTGCACCTACACACCTCACAATGGAACAGGTACATATAAATATAGTAAAATGTGATTTTTACATGTGACATAATATATGAAATAATATTATTATGTAATATAAAATAGTCAATAAAATTAAATGATGGCTATAGTTTTATACCATTTGTTTTTAATTTACGTCATATTAAATGAAAACTGGAAATATATGATTCTTAGCTTGTTTTTATGGAATTGTACACAAGTGAAAATTTAATATTTACAATAATGTTCTTTATTAATAGATATGGCAACGACGCGAACCACGAAAACACTTGTTGTCTACAAGCTCTCTTGCTGAAGCAGGGTCTGCATCATCTTTATCGGGTGGTCTGCTCAGTCCAGGGGGAGACTTCTCACAAGACGAAGATGATAGAGAAGTAGATTCTGATGAAGACAGTGATAGATATGAAGACCTTTCATCTGATGGTAATTTGACATTACTTAATAAAGTTTATGGCCTTTAAATTCATATATGTTATCCACACAATATTATGCATGGTACCATTAGTGTAGTTCTATGTTGGCTATGAGTGTGATTTAAGTAAACTAGAAACTAGATCGCAAGTGTCTTAGTTATTACCAGAAAGTCCTAAAAAAAACTACACATTTATTCTTATTAGCTATATGATAATAAAATACCTATTCTGCAGTAGTACATACATTAATAAGTGGCCATTCATGACCCTCACTTGAAAAGGAGTTTTTAATGTTTTAATGAATTTTAGTTTATTTAACTGTTCCTTTTTTATATTTTCGTAGTTGTAGTTTGATACAAATACTAGAAGTTGATTGTAAAAAGAATATATGTTTTTTCAAAATAATAAATATTATTTATAATATTATTCAAAATACAGTGCAAAAGCAGAAAAAAGAAAAATTGTGATTTTCTTTATATAATATAAATTATTGCAAACGAAGTCACAATTACTAAAAACTAATTGTTTAAAAAAAAAAACTGGAGAAGTACATGTCGATCTCTCCCACCGACAATTCCATACAAATTTGCAGGTGCATATTATAAATAGTTCAGAAATCGAGTCTCACAGTTGTTTCCAAGCTTTTTTTTGTGATTTAATTAAAAATTTATGGCTTTCAGATTTTTTCTTCTGTACAAATTAATGAAAGTTTAAAAAATTCTACAAAAAGATTTGGAACAATTGTGACCGCGCATACTGTTTTTTGATTATGTACTTTAATAATTAAAAACTATATTTTTTATTATTTAATTACAAATGTACGATTTTCAGATTTTTTTCTGCCCTAGTATAAAACGGTATTACTTGACAAATTTTATATTTCTAGATCAACGGAAAAAACCCTATAAATTTTGATTCCCTTGAGAGTATCAAAATATACATTTTTTGAGGCATAAACTGTCGTATATTTTCTTCACATTAACTTAGAAGTTTGATATTTTCACAACTTTAAGAGACTGTAGACTTGAGTATATGGTTTCAATTTCAATGTAGTAGTAAAGTAGCTGAGAATGTTTAATGAAGGTAAAATAACTATAAACATTTTAAGGGAATCAACAAAATTATTTGGAAGTAACTTAGCTCATGAATCTTTATCCTACTTCAGATTTATAATCCATATTTCCTATCACCTAGTAAAACATTACCCAGCCACAATTATAGTTTCATTATTTGAATCTCCTATTTCAGATAAAATAAACCAAATTGAAACATTCTTTTCTTATGTATGTATTCCAGCCAGCTGACAATTATTTTATTTATACATGTGAATTGAAGCATATTATATGTATAATTGAAAAAATGCTGTCTATTAATTATAAATATCTATAATAAACAAAAAATGTTTAACTTTGAGTATTTCTGTCAATCTAAAATATACACATAACTTATTGATCAAGTATTAGAACTCCACAATAGTTTCATTTAAAAATTGTATATGTGTAAGTGTAATGTACTTGATTTACAATTTAGTGATAAATTACTTGTATACAACAAAAGTTTACTCAATAAAATACCAGTTAGCATTTTGATTTATAAGTATAATCAAAAGGGGTTTTTTAAAAAAAAAATATTAGCTTTCATTTGAAATCCACCCATGTGGTCATAGATTGAAGTATGTATTTAATTTTCTATATCGGCCTGTTAACGCATGTATGAGCAGCGGCGGTCAATTGTAGTGTTTGTAATGTGGGGGGCAGATCACTCATTGTGACTACAGACTCACTCGTTATACCCGTCATAATGCAGTCTTAATTACTTTGTAAATCTTCCAACATAAAATTTATATATGATATAATAACATGCATATTTTATTTATTTCAATAATACATGCATAAATATGGCTAATCACACTTTCACTCATTCTTCATTCTGATCTTTGTTCTGCTCTTCATGTCAATTTATTTACTCTCGACTTTGAATCACAGTCCTGCTTTTAATTCCGAACCTGATCTTGATCCAAGTAGATTTCGATTCTGATTTCACTCTCGGTCCCTGTCCCACTTTCAATTTTAATTTCAGTTCTACTACTTATTTTGGTTCCGGACATGCTCTTGAATACAATTTTAGTTCCACACTCAATTTCAACTTTAGTTCCATTCTCTATTTTGATCCCTCCAAATTTTGCCTCATGATTCTGCTCCCCGTCCCACTTGTCATGTCGAATCTGCTACAGGTCAGGGTTTCGATTTGGATGAAACTGAGGTAAATGTTAATTTCAAAATAAAATGTAGGCTATATTCTTTAGAGATAATGTAGCTTTTTATGAGCAGAAAATTATTTAGAATCTGTGAAAGCATAAATATGCTGATGAAGTCAAGGAGAAACATTAATAGTCTGTTTTACTCAGGAGATTATTTAATAATTTTCATTAATATGAAGGAATTTTTAGAATTGCTGCACTCGTTCAGTTCAATAGTACAAATATGCAGATAATTTCAGTTATAAATGCTATTTTTTTAATGTCTATAAACTTCATGAAAATATAAGCAATAAGTTGACAATTTTAACAAAATCAGACAAACAGTATGGCTGTGTATACTGTTTGTCCGAAACAAAGGAATATTGATTATTATATATGTATTTAAGACAATAAGCAACTTTTTTTTGTGCTTTGCTATTAACAATAGCATTTATAAACATCTTCCTAAAAGATCACTTAAAACAGCTGATTATTTATAAATCAAGTCCATTCAAATTATTTTTTAGTCTAATTTGATTAAACTATCAATTTTGTATTAGACCACACGCAATGTAAATTTCTTTAATAATTACATATCAAAATGTAAAATGTTCAGTTTCTTATTACATGGAGAGTTTATTTTTTATCTACTAAATTAAATAACAATAACCCTTACTTTGATATTAGATAAGAAATGTCAAATGCATTACTTTACATTTTTCCCTTGATTGTGGAAAAACTGTTCATCACATAATACCCATAATTATTTCCATTTAGAATTTCCATCATTGATTGACCATTTTATTTAGGTGATATGAGTCTCTATATTAAACAGTACAGTAATTGCAAGAGATGGCAGACATTGTTAATTATATATTGGTGGTGTATATTTTGCAAATGATACAGCTGTTCAAAATTATGACCACTACCTCGCTTGAAAAAGACCTGTTTGATGATAACCCAAAGGTTATCATTTTTCTATGTTGGCCTATTGCTTTTAGAGGACTTCTAACAATCACTATAAAAAGAGAGATGCCAACATCAGGAATTGATGGGTTAGTGCGTACTCCTATATATGGAGCGAGTAATTTTAGTTTGTGTTAAAACTCATTGGTCAGTTCTCGAATGTTTAAGATTCGAACCTATCGACTTGAAGGCAATGCTCTGCCCATACACCAATTAACTAATTGAATATTATTACATAAAAAAGAGATCCATAATTCTCAACAAATAGAGGAATATGCCATCACAGATCAGATAACACTATATGTATATTTGGTGATTATGTATTTTCGCCTTACTGATTACGTCATATCATCATCAGTTTTGCTTGAAGTAGTATAACAAGACTGAAAGATCAAAAACGACCTTCATAGTTGGGTGATCCATTAGGCATATTCAAAATTTGCATTGGATCTTTAAAATCTTGACTCTGTTAGACATAGAGCAACTACTTAATTACTATGAGTTAATGAGATGGAACTTATTTTTAAAATAATATTTTTTTATTATTCGGATCAGATAATGGGATCCTGAAAGATAACAAGAATCATTACAATGGAAACATAAGATGAGAAGCTTCCTCAGAAGTTTAAGATTTACCCATCTGCAGGGAAACTATTTTTTGGAATGTTGAAGGATATTACATATAGGATATTTCTCAAAAAAAAAAATTGATAAATGCCCTATATTATGTAATTTTTTTAGATCTTCTAAGTCAGTCATTGGAGTTATTAAGAAAAAAAGATACAAACTCGGTTAATGCATATTGATTTTGTATGATAATGCATCTTTACATATTACTCAAACATCAGAGTGAGCCATGAACAAAAATAGCCTTGTTCATGGCTCACTCTTTCCTTTAGTCGATAGAGGCTTATTGATTTTAGAAGATAATGTATTTGTAGGTATTGTTTAAGTGACAAGAATGAGTTATGAGAAAAAACGGCATTGTAAAAATTGATCACCCACCCTACAGCACACTTATACATGCAATCGGCGTCCTTCAATTATCTCCGGATTAGATTTTCAGGGTGAAAGGAAAATTTAAGCGGTTAATGATTTTAACAGACAAGATTAGGTAGTAGTAAACAAGCATTTAACAAAAACCAAAGCAATATTTGTTTAATAAATATATGTTTCATTATCTTTTTGGCAATTGGGCAACAGTGGGAATTCATAAAAGTAGAAGGAGACTGTATGAGCTTTATGACGAAAGAACTTTTAATAGTAGTGAGACCTTTGCTAAATACATAACAAAATATTCACAGATTTTTAAACGTGTTTGCACGTTTAAGGCCGAGTTATTGACTTTAAACTTAAGTTAGATAACAAAACTTTGAAGATACAGAGGTTACTCTCAAAGGCCCTCAAAACGTTCTTTACTGACGTTTCTGTTTCAACTACCAGTTTTCTTAACTCATCTCCCACTCTTGCCAAATCATTACTAAAGATAATAGTCCGATCTGTAATATTAATGTAGAATTTAAATTTAAATTTATGTGTTCTGAAGAGGTTTTCAAAACATTTAAATCTTTAGACATGAAGAGGACTGCTGACATTCATGGTCTTTCCATTATGATTGTAAACTCCATTATAGATTACATTGCGCCGCATTTGACGTTTATCTTAAATAAGTGTTTAGATGAAGGCGTGTTTCCCGATTTGATGAAAGAAAGTGAAGTAATTTCATTATTTAAAGGCGGTAGTGCATCAAATCCCAATAACTTTAGATCCATAATACTATTGTCACTTAACAAAATATTCGAAAAATTAATCCTAAATCAATTGTTAGTACATTTTTATACTAATAATAAACATAGTCTGATGTTGTATGGCATCTTGCTCTGAAGAAACGCCGCGAATATTCATATAATTTTCGTGCTGCAGAAGCGGGCCGTTCGCGCGATTTACAAGCTCGGACCTCTCTTAGAAATAAGTTTAAGGAAATTGGAATCTTAACTCTGGCATCTCAATTTATTTATGAAAATTTATTACATGTTAAAAAAATCAGAAATGTTAAAAGAAATAATAGTCGACATAAACTCAATACCAGAAGTAAAAATAAACTCATTTCACATGTTATTGCAAAATCACAAATTTATTTAGAGGGCCCTGTGTCTTCAATAAGGCCCCTGTGGATATACAAGATTTACCCCTATACAAATTTAAGAATGTTATTAAACAATCACTCTGTAAAAAAGGGTATTATACAGGGTGTAAGGGACGGTCGGGCAAATACTGAAGTGATGGCTTCAGACCATGATTCTGAAACGATAGGCACTGGAATTTTTCTCCAGAAATTTTCAAAATTTTCTGATTTTTTTTTCAATTTTTTTTTAAGTAAAATTGTTTATACTAAGCAAACAAACCTTCCTAAGCAAAAAAAAAAAAAAAACATAATTCAACAATCAGCAATGTAAAGCGTGATAATTCAACGCTCAGACGCTGATGTATATTGATGGTATTGCTAATACAGCGCATGTTTGCGTTACATTTCGTGGTAATCACATATCAAAATTTTAGAATTACGTTTCTGGGAATAAAGAATATTGATCAGAGATTTAAAATAGTAGTCTGTATTTAGAATTTCAGTGTTTGCCTGACCGTCCCTTACACCCTGTATAATTTCTGAACATTTAGAAGACATCCATGGATATAAGCCGATCGAATTCTTACGGGGCTGTTTCGTTATTAATGGGTTTTATTTGTTTTGGCTATGTATGAGTAAATTAGGAAAGAGTTACCCTTGAGTTTCTTGCTCTTTTTTTTTGAGGGAATCTGCCTTCCAAACAAGCGGTAAAGTGAAAATTCGCAAAAAAATATGATGTATTTAAAGTGTTATTTTGTAACCTATGAAATAAAGATATTTTGAATTTGAATAAATCAATGTCTGTGAGAAGTCTAATAAGTGTATTTTCTTCTGAAGAAATTATACTAAAAAAATCCATACTTGACTTTTTATTCGTTGTCATACTAAAAACATATATGTAGTTAATTTACAGTTTTAGTACTCTCGTTATGTGAAGTTTTGAAATTAATTGTCCAAAATTTCTCTTACTAGTTATATTAATTCGTATAAATACTAGCTTTCCACCTACGGCTTCACCCTCAAATGACAGGCATATAATTTGTTTCTTTATCTTTTATATTGAACTATTTTTCTGTCAATCGCAATTTAATTCCATCTTTCAATTTTGATTTTGGTATTGTTTCTAATTTCAATTCCGATCACGCTATTGATTCTAATTATGGTCCCACATTAGGATTAGATCCCAGTCCTGGCTCTCAATTTTGTAACCTGTCCCATTTTCAATTCCGATACTGCTTACAGTTCCAATTTGTACGAAACCAGGACAACTCCCAATATCAAAATATAATATAGCTTATGGGGACAGTTGTGGGATAATGTAGCTTTTTACGTGCATATGTGAATTTTTATATAACCTTACTACTCCTTCCGAGGTTAACTTTTTTCGTAACAACCAATTCAAATGAAATAAAGCCTCTATTCTGCTCCAAGTCAAGCTCTAGTTACCTGTGAAAACTGTATTAAAATTTGTTCAATAATTTCAGAGACATGCATGAACAGACAGGAAAAAATTAAGAAATCATATTTTTCTCTATATTGCCTTTTTCTTGTTGCCCTCTTCATTTTTTTTATACACACTTTCATTGTACATATATATATACACACACACATACACCGGATGCTACTGTTTTGTATTATATATGTATAGATTTATCAAATCACAAGATGTTGTGAACTTAGGACTTCTATCACCATCTCTTTTTAAAATCAGCATTTAACAAAAAGTCACTTTTAATATTAATTTTACGTTTCACGCCCTTCTCTTATCAGTTATTAAAGCTAAAACCCATTAAAGTGAGATGGAAAATCAAGAATGTAAAGAAGTGACATTTTAAAATTCAGTTTAAAAGGAAATTGTGAAAGAGACCCTTATTTTACTAAGGATACCTATTATGTTTAATAGATAATTATCTATTAAACATAATAGGTATCTCTGTCCATTGTCCACACGTAATTACTTGTTCATTAATTACTGTCTATTGATTAGTAATTATTACTGATTTTAGCATTACATTATCTATTTTATTCTGAAAATTTAAATTATACATTATATTGACATTTACTACATTGTAAGTAATATCTATGGATTTGAACTGCATAGAGTTGAAAAACTTGTGATTTATTACAAAAATATCATTGATTGTTTTTTAATAAGATTGAATTTTTCAAATAAAAATAGGCTCCCCTTTTCTAAAAATTGTTATTTTTAACACATTAAATAATAATGAATTACAAACATTTATTTTTGTATTATATATGTCAATTTTCATTACACAAATTATGTATATAGATAGTTTTTCAGAATGTTCATTAGTTGTTTACACATAATCTTATCTCTAAATCAAATTGATTGTAACACGTTAATAAAACTAGGAACTTTAAGATAGTCACAACAATATTATCAAATTTAACCTTGACTGATAATATGACACAATGATAACAAACAATATGAGTATTCAGGAAGTATAATCAATTGGTCAAAAAATGCTCATTACAATCTCAATTCAATTCTATTTTACTTACAGAGTCTAATGATGAAGGATCAGAAAGTAAACCATCCCGATCACATAGCAAGAAAGAGAGATATTTCTGGCAATATAATGTACAAGCTAAAGGTCCTAAGGGTCAAAGGCTTATTTTAAAGAAGAAATCTGAAGATCCTCATGTACTGAATTTAGTTACAGATCCAGTGTTCAGCCCTAACTGTAGTGTGCGTGGCATTAAACACAGGTGAGTAAGCTTTTATTTTGATTTGAAATGTAGTAAGGATTCTAAACTGTTTGTTAAATTTTCAATTCAGTACTTAAGTTCTGTTGAAAAAATATTTGTTAAAATTTTAGGTTTAATTATTTATCTTTTTATATATTTATAGATATTTTGATTTATTTTTGAAGTTATACTTCTTTAGGCGCGTTATGAAAAAATGATGAGAGTGAAATTTTAAGATTGTGTGACGCAAAATTAACAGATTGAAGCTGCCCGCTTAGAATTGAATTTCGAATAATGAGAGTTTATGTACATTTAATATAAGAAAATAAAAAATATTTATTTAATTTTAAAATTTAAACTGAACTTTATTGACTGTGTTGGCGAGTACTTTGATACTCTATGGTAATCAAGTCCGATGATGGAGCTGGAAGGTAGCCATGGAACTCCGTAATTAAACGACGCAAACCCATCGAGTTTGGACTCGTTTGATTCCTCTTGACGAAGTACTTTGATACTATGGTAATCAGCGTCTGATGATGGAGCCAGAAGGTGGCCATAGGAACTCCGTAATTAAACGACGCAAACCCCATCGAGTTTGGGCTCGTTTGATTCGTCTTGACGAGTACTTTGATACTATATGGTAACCAGGGTCTGATGATGGAGCTGGAAGGTGCCATAGAACTCCGTAATTAAACGACGCAACCCCATCGAGTTTGGGCTCGTTTGATTCCCTTGACGAGTACTTTGATACTATATGGTAATCAACGTCTGATGATGGAGCTAGAAGGTGGCCATAGGAACTCCGTAATTAAACGACGCAACCCATCGAATTTGGGCTCGTTTGATTCTGTCTTGACGAGTACTTTGATACTATATGGTAACCAGGGTCTGATGATGGAGCTGGAAGGTGGCCATAGGAACTCCGTAATTAAACGACGCAACCCCGTCGAGTTTGGGCTCGTTTGATTCTCTTGACGAGTACTTTGATACTATATGGTAATCAGCGTCTGATGATGGAGCCAGAAGGTGCCATAGGAACCCGTAATAAAACGACGCAACCCATCGAGTTTGGGCTCGTTTGATTCGTCTTGACGAGTACTTTGATACTATATGGTAACCAGGGTCTGATGATGGAGCTGGAAGGTGGCCATAGGAACTCCGTAATTAAACGACGCAACCCCATCGAGTTTGGGCTCGTTTGATTCGTATTGACGAGTACTTTGATACTCTATGGTAATCAGCGTCTGATGATGGAGCTGGAAGGTGGCCATAGGAACTCCGTAATTAAACGACGCAACCCCATCGAGTTTGGGCTCGTTTTTAATGATGCCAAAGAAGTATAACTTCTCAAGCGCGTATTTATGTACACGCACCCAATTTTTTTGTACTATATGTCTCAATCATAATATAACTTTAAATTAGCTATGGACAACTCTCTAAGGTGAGGTCCTGTCCTGATTGTGACAGGACTGCCCTAAATCATTATTTTTTTTCAAACTATATATGGATTTGAAGATGAAATGGGTCATTATGTAATGTTTCCATTAGATTTTTTGATCAGCACATTATAGTGAAAGCCATCAAAAACTTTACCTAAGTCTCTTATGACCATCCCCATTTAATTAATCTCGTTTAAATTAGATGTGTTTGTAATCTGCGTCGTTGCTAAATTCACAATCCTACAATATTATTGTAGGATTGTGAATGATGCTTTCGTAGACCTAGAAAAAGCCTATGGCAGAATGAAAAGAAATGGTCTATGGAGAACCCTATCCTTGAATGTTGTGAGTAGCAGATTGATACAGGTACTGGAATATCTATACAGAGTCTCCAGTGTGTGCATCAGAACAAATGAGGCATATTCTTACTGGTTTAATATCCGTGGGGGTGTCAGATAGAGTCTTACACCTTCATCGTGGCTAGTCAACTTAATTATGGATAGCTGTCTGTATAATTTGAAAGAGTATTATTTTGTACTAAGAATGGATGAGTTGTCTGGCAAATGCGTTCTGTACGCTGACGACTAA